>JAOEHY010037569.1:0-13169 GCA_025447955.1 Psilopsiagon aurifrons | reverse complement strand
CCCCCCCCCCCCCCCCCCCCCCCCCCCCCCCCCCACAAAAACCATCTTCACAAACAAGCCATAAATATCTTGTTCTCTGCAAATGCATTCAGGGTAATTGCCATGGGTTAAGCAAATGAGATTACTCAAATTCAAAGTGAAGCATAAGTCAAAATGAAAAACAAATCAAAGATCTCCATTTAGTTGTCCATTAACAACCTTAAAGTAAAATGCCGATGGTGAATTTCACAGTAGTCAGTAGTAGGGAAGGCCATAGTCTAGGATTTAGTATTGGAAAACAGCACAATCTGTTTTTCTTTCTGTGTCGTTAATGATTTTATTGTAAATACTGAATAGTGAGGACTATCACTACGAACAGGAATGATTGTGACTGTGCCTGCCCTTACCTATTGGCATGAGATAGAGCCCTAGTTTAACTAGCAATCATTCACAGGGACATGGGGTGAGAGAAGATTCTGTTTGGAGAAATACCTCTTCTATTGAGCGTCCAGATTTCACCCGATGAACTCGCAGACACAACTGATACAAGCCTAGACAGCAATTCTTAACATCTTTCTGTAACATACATGGAGCTATGCCTCTGTGCTCAAAACAAGCTTGTCATCATAGAGAGAAACTGGCACCTTCAGAAGATGAGTCAGCTTTTCCTAAAAAGAGACAGACTTCTGACTGAGACTGAAAGTTCCTAGAACCTGACTTTAAAATACCATGAATCATCACACTGAGCTCCCTCTTCTTCAGATCTTCACCCACTCTTTATCACAGAGGGCACTTAGAAAACTGGCTTAGATCAGTCATCTTCCTTTTAGACAATTACGTATGAACAAGCAGAAGTCCAGTCCTTGCTGGACTGCTCCCTCTGTAGCATTTTGGGGTCTACAGGGATGAATATACTCAACAGTTTAGAAAACAAGTGCATGTGTAAAGATGTTCCGAGGGTGACATACCACTTTCTGGGACTATTTTGTTCCATTGGTGAAATAATTTGGTCAGTTTTAAGCCTGTTTCCTTTATTCTGGACATGAATTCAGCTGTCCATGCTAGTGCGGTAACCGTCTGCCAAATGAGTCTATAGATTTTCCCCTAGGAATATCAAAATCTTCAGTGTGAATGATTTACATTATAAAGTAATGTTCTATATTGGATAACTTTTCTATAACTTAGCATGATGTACATCATAGGTTTTGAAGTTCTGAACAAATCCATTGATGCCAATGAATCCAGTCATGTGAGAAAGATTGTAGAATTGGGATCACTCCTTTAAAACTGAATGGAGAATTAGAAACTCTCAGAACATCCTTAAAGAATTTAAAAGAGAATGATATCCTCATTTTAACAATTTATAAGATGGTTTAAAAAGCAATTTTATAGAGACTTTCATTTTCTATTAAATTCTATAGGTTTTCAGAGTAATTTATATGGAACCTAGTGTTTCTCTTTCTATAATTTATGTCCAGTCCTGTAAAAGTTTCTTCATTTATTCCAAATAAATCTTTTTCCAGAAGGATCTGTATCTTCCAATTTTCAATGAATTTAATTTTGGGAGAGCTGAGGGTTTTGGGGGTTTGTATTAAAAACACACAAGGGATTTCTTGTCATAAAAGCAACCACTAAAGAGTTAAAATAACTCTAATAGGCTTTCTCACTCCCACATTACTAGCAAGCAGCTTCTAACTCAGCTGCTGGCAAACTTGCAGCAACAGTATATGCACAGAAATTAATAGTACCACATATAAAATAAGAAGAAAAAAAGAAAATGTCTCCATTATACTTGATACACCTGGGACAACACAAGGTAAACTGCGCATAGCACATCATGCATCATGCCTCTTATTTTAGATGAATGGCCAAAGCCTCTGGAAAGCATATGGCTTAAGCAAATGAAGAGAGTCTGGAACTGTTTACTAATGAGGAAAAACCAAGCAAACAAACCCAAACGTATTATTGTTCCATCACTAAGTAAAGGGCATGGTATGACAACAACAAAATAAACAGATAAATCAGTAAATTCCACTAATCCTGCCAAATGAATCATAGGCTCAGTGACAATTAAATGTAGTCTATTTTGACTCATAAATAGCATCACATCCTTCCAGGCTAAAAAAAGACTTTGTAAAACCTGCTATGTAATCATGTTAGCTTAAATCACCTGCATTAGCAAACAATAGATGGCATTTAATATAAGAGAGAAAACTAATGTGGCAAAAGATCAAGGGTTGTTAAGGTTTGTTGTTTTCTGATACTTTGTTAAAAGAAAAAAGCCAGTGAACACCACTGCAGTCAGATGATCAAGAGTCATCACAGATTGTTAAACCCAGGTATGAAGCAAGCTTCTGTACAAGCAGCAGACTGACACTTGTCAACACAGCCAGGCAGCAGTCTGAGCTCTTCAGTGGATACCTATCAACCTCTCCACAATAAATCACCTCCTATTTATACTGGCCACTAAGTTCTAACAGTAAGACTCATGGCAAGGAACATGAAGGTATTATGGTTTAGGAATAAAGCTTTCATGCTAGGACTAAAAGTAAATTGGGAGCCAAAGTAGTCAAACAAATATGTTTGACTTCATGTTACATCATCCTGTCTGCAGGACAGCATAATGGTTTATGTAAGCTAAAAGCACTTGCCTTCAGAAGCCTTCTGGTCAATAAAACATTCGATTTTTTTGGACCACTTTGTTGTAAGCAAGTTTAAATCTTCAGAATATACCTTATTCTCAAAGTGCAGCCATCCAGTTCATCAGAGTTCAGGAAACCAGTAAAAATATACCTTCACTTCGTGTCTTAAGACAGCTTTTTACTACGGAGGTGACTGAAAGCATCTTCTGAAATTGACACTAATACATTACTCTGTTATATGCTGTCTAGTATTTGCAGGGGGAAAAAAAAAGACTAATACTAGTATGTGTAAGCTTGGAAATATGTCTTTATCATCTGAGGTGCTTACTTGTTTACCTTCACCTACCAGATAAGAACAGTGTAACAGCAAGGAGAGGGAAGAGTTCATCTTTGTTTCCATTGGAGTATAGAGATTTCTGTCAGGTTGGAACACAGCAGCCTTACAGGCTTATTCCTTCCACCACAGTATTTCTTACATAGATTCTTTCAGAAATGAAAGTATACCTGCTTATACCTGTCCTTCTACAGCACTGAACTTTTTTCTTGAGATACGGAGTAGCAATGTTAGAAAGAACTGGTGGTTTGATTTTTCAAAGACCTAGAAAAAAAATGGTCAATCAGAAATGAAGACATTAATTTCTGAACTGCTGCTTTCTTGGACATAGCCCTGTGGAGCAACAATAAGGTCAGATTTCTTGTCAAGACATCATTTCTCAACTGAGACAAACATGGAAAAGACATTCTGGGAGGAAAGGAAGAATGCTTAAGAAAAATGAATAGGTGTATGCTTCCAGGATGCAGTTCTATTTCTAAATAACTGTGCTAATTATGTGTCATATAATACACCTTCACACCTAAGCAGACTGCTATTTTTAATTTATTCAGTTAGATGTTAGATAGATGGAGGCTTCTTCACTATAGTAAACCTTTTGTAACCACAAGCAGTGGGAAATGAAATCTGAAGTCATGCTTAAACTAAGCCATGGAGTCACTACCCTACATTAAAATCACTGTAATGGTAACACTGCCCATTCAAAGGAGTGAGAATTAAGAATGAAACTAATGAAAAGCACATTGATATTCTTCTTCCTTCATCAGAAAAAAGTGGCATGGATGAATTTTTGTGAGGGAGTCTTAGAATCATAGAATGGTTTAGGTTGGAAAGGACCTTGAGATCATTCAATTCCAACCCCTCTGCTATGTGCAGGGAAACCTTCCACCAAAGCAGGTTGCTCCAAGCCCCGTCCAACCTGGCCTTGAAAACTGGCAGGGAGGGGGCAGACACCCTGTGCCAGCGTCTCAGCACCCTCACAGTAAAGAACTTGTTCTTAATATCTAACCTAAATCTCCACTGTTTAAGTGTGAAGCTATCTAAAAAAGAAAATTAGCTAGAATTATTCATGCATAGAGATGCTGACACTGAAAACAGGAAAGTTAAGGAACAGATGATCAGCTGAACTAAAGTTTAACACCAAATTTAGAAGTAACTGTTGGTTGTGAACGATGTCTTCTTACCAAAGTGTGGGATTTCCAGCAACAATTCAGTTCAAAATGCCCAAACTTATGTTCTGATTTTTAACAGCTTAGGAGTTAGTGCCAGGTCCTAATATATGACTCCAAAGTTTTTCAAAGAGTTGAGATCCTGGGTTTGCATCCAGAGCCTGCTTAGCTTGTGAGACCTAGGAGGAGAGCAGCATAAGATTTTTAGACTGCATTTTCTTTCCCCCTGGGAAAAGAAGTTCACTGTTGCTTTTGGCTGTTGTTCTATTGCCTCAGAACTCTAAAGAGAGATAATTATTTGGATACTGCTGAATTACTCAGAATGCATACATTGCTGAGCAAAACCCGACTTGACTCTCTCCTTTTGGAAAGCTTCGTGAGAATAATTATCTAATTTACAGACACTGCAGAAAATGACTATAATAAATGATGGTCCCTGTTCAGAACAGAGTGCATCATACAGCTAGATTAAAATACAGTTAATTGTACAGAATGAGGGGGGCGTAGGGGGACAGAAATAGGATGCAATTTACAAAAGAGAAAACATGCTTTAGAGAGGCATCTCTAAAATACATCTCTAAATATAGAGTGATGATAGACAAGAAAACTAAACCCACAGATTTGTGCATCTTTGTGGCTTGAAATCCATGTCCAAACTATACAGCTGGTGCTCCTCTCTAACAGGAAATGTCATTTGTAAACTTTTAGTACCATCTGATTTTAACGGCCAACTCATCACAACTGAATCATAATCAAGTATGTAACACTTATTTCACTTTCTTTTAGTAAGATTACTGGTTCAGAGTAATAAAGAGTAGAAAAAACAAGGAAAAAAAGGACAAGAAAAACAGGACTACTACTGAATTAGTCAAACAGCAACCACACGCTTAGAGCAAATGGATGGTATAGAATATAAACATTTGATCTTCAAAAGACTTTCATGCATTATGCCTACAACAAATATCCATCTGCCTGAATACTCTTCATATTTACCCTCAGTATTTTGCCCAGGTTCTGTAAAGCTGAAATTTGTGATAAATTGTCTAAAGCTAGGAACTGTTTCAATAAAAATCATTCCTAAGTGATAATTATTTTGTGATTCTGGCCATGAGAATAACAACATACACTCTCAACACTGAAAGTTTCAGTGTGCTGTCAGCAGAAAATTAAGATTCCTCCAGTAACCATACAATGATTTTAAACACAGAAGTAAACAGCTGCTTCAGTCACATACAGCACATTTTCATTAAGGATTATCACAGAAACACCACTGTCATGGATAATGAGGTGAAAACTTATCTGGAGTGATCAAAGGTAGAGGTCTGCTAATGCAACAAGAAATCAAAGGATTCAGTCACAGCTCTGAATACAGCCCTCAGTGAATCAGTGTTAATCATTAGGTCAGTAATTTTTTAATAATAAACCAAGAGTACCAAATGACCAACTCAGTGGAACATCAGCTTTGGAAAGGGACTCTATATACAGAAGCAAATTTCACTTCCAATAATGACACGCCTTTGTGTGAACCATTGTAATGTGCCTTCAAAGCCTGTGAGCATAAGTACTATTACAGTCTGCACACTACACAACTGTTCCTGAATGAAGCTTGAAAGACAAAAGACAAGAACACCGTAAATCTTCTAAGCACAAGTATCCCCACAATATTTGACGTATGCTTAATTTCTCTTCATTTTTGTATCTTTCCTATGAATAAAGATTGGTGAGAGGGGAGAAAAAACACACACAGTGAGAGATGAATCTCAGTTCTCACTGATGGAAACAGAAAAGCTGTTATGCTCCCAAAGGGCCAATGGGAAATAGATGAATGCATCCTGGCTGCATCAAATAAGAAACCTGGATATCTCTTGAACCAAAGCCTATCTTATTGACAGACACCTGCTAGAATTAGCACAGGACAAATACGATAAAGTCTTGCTGCTAAGGAGAGACCAGAATCTAAAGACTACCAACAGAAAAGTTACAAGGAGGGAAATTCTAGTGGAACATAAGGGAAAAAAGTATTTTCTGTGATGATGGTTAAGGATTAAATTGTCCCAAGGGGCTGTGAAATCTCTAGCACTGAAGACTGTTAGAATTTGACTGGATAAGCCCTGAGCAAATCAAAATAACTTCACTAGCCCCTCTCTGAAAAGGTAGCTCATTGGAAGTCTACGGCTCTATTCTATTACCCTTCCCAAACTGAAACAGTCATTCTGACCCCCAAACACAGGCTCCCTTTGTGTGTTTGCCTGTGCAGAAAGCAAATTCTTTGAAAAGAGACTGATTTTTTAATATAGAAGATCTGAAGAGAATAACACACGGAGACTATTTCCATACAGTGTCTATTTTTCTCCATTGACTACAGAAGTTACTAGCTTACTGCAGACATCTCTTTCCAGATGTCTAAAATCAGATTAAATCCCTCTCCCTGAACATCCATGAACTCAGCACTTACTTCTGCAAATTGCCACTTGCAAAGGATCATATTATACTCTTTCATCCTACAAGATCAGTATTTTTCAAGTGCTTTTCTCTTCAATTCTGTCATAAAAGCGAGAGGAAAACAGCAGTTCACTTTAATGACCAGCATAACATTATACTGTTTTGAATCCAAAAGCAAGTCTTTCATTTAATCACCATCCATAAAGATATTCTTTCTTACTTCACCTAAAAGAGTCAGGGAATTGTTAGGTTTTACTGTAAGTCCCCCTGCACCACATTTCATAAGAATAACATTAATTCTGGCACTTTTATTTGGATTAAGCAAAGATATTCTGATAAAACCTCTAAGGATGTGGCACAGCTGTCCTAATTTGGGCAGTATTTAAGCTTCCCCGTGTTCAAACACCACTTTCTGAAAGTAAAGTACATCACATAAATTAATGTACGTCTATGGATCTTACTTTACCATATGGTCTGATAGTATAATTACAGTTGGGTTTCATCCCCTCTAAATTTAAAACAAATGAAAATGCAGATTAAATACATTTTTGCAGTCAGGAAAACAAACTACATTGTGAATAAATGATAATGCAAGTTCTGCAAGCACAACAGCTGCAATACAAAATATCTTGAAAGGGAGAAGTGGAAGAACACGTTGTGCAAAACCTATAGATTAATGTGAATATTAATTCTTGGATTTCTGATGGGGAGAGTCCAACTACAGACATGTTAAATTATGAGCCACTCCCCAGAGAAGTCATAGAGAAGACTGTAAACAGTGGAGAATGCAGTCTCCTTGGATATAATTTTGCATCATCAGTGATGTTGACCATACCTTCACACAAATGAAAACTCTCTTAAGCAATAGAGAGTAGGCAATAAATAGTTGAATAGAAAGATTGCAAGTCACAGCACCACTTATTTGTTCTGTGATTTCTGTTACAGATCCAGGTGGGGTGTTTTCCACTCCTCAGTGATCTTGCCTCTGCTCAAAGTTGTCTAGATATTCCCAATCTATTAGCTCTTTAGCTAAATGCATATCCAGCTTCTTTTCCATATTAGGGGGATTTCGGAAACCTGAGGCAGATTACTTCTTAACCTTCACAAAGATGCTAAAGCATAAGTGGTAAGATCTTGATTTTATAGAAGGAGCTGTCACCTTCTCTTATTTTTAGATCAAAATATTTTAGAGAGGTGATCTGAGTATTCTGAGTAACAACAGTGACAATCCCACTCTTTCTTTTTCAAAGTTTTAGTATAGAACAGCAAAGATTCATTTTATTTCCAATATTGACCACTAGACATGTCCAAAGAATAGAAAGATGTACATTCAACCAATGAACATTCGTAAGAATTACCACATGTTTTACGTGTTTCAGAAAGGAGTGCTATGCTGATGGCTGAATGAAGTTTCATGTGGGCATAATCAAATGCCATGGCTAGAAGTTGAGATGGATATGATTTTTTATTCCTTTTAATAAAATATACCAATAATGACCCATAGTCTTCTATGTTAAACACTAGCAAAACATTTGAATTACATTTATAGTTGCTAGTCACTAGGAGAGAGAAAGCACGTCATCTTACATTTTCCAAGGCTAAAGGACAGAAGAAAAGGATGTGACCAACGCACAGGAGTAAATTATAGGTGTTAATACTCCTAGCTTAGATTTATGCTGCAGTCTACAATCACAATTATTTGGTTAAAACAATAATCTCTATACTGTGTATTTGAGTGATAGTCCTCAGAACCATGAATTTAGTATAGAAGGTGTAGATATGAGATTCTCTGGGAGGAATGAGCTACTCCATTCAGCTCAAGGACATTTTCCTGAGGGTATTTCGGGCTAATAACATAAGCATCCACATTTGAATGACCTCAATGTGAGAAAAACGTCACACAGGAACATTTCATGAGGGCATTATTTCTTTCTAACCCTAAAAATTAGTAGCATATAAGAGTTGATATCATATTTTGTCCCCAGCCAAAACATACCTTATCCTTTAGAAGCCTTTTAGTGTGCTTGGTCACACCATAAATCATATGGACTACATCATCATGTCAAAAACATCCTCATAATTCTTTTATTAGTTTGGATATAATTTATTGATTTATAAAGATACAGATAGATAAACTGTGCTTATTGCCACTGCCTTCTGAACGGTCTCAACTGACCTTGCACTTGGTCTATATGTTTATACTGGGTCATTTAAAGTTTCAGGAAAACAAGCAACATGAATTGGACAGTCACAGATAAGGTGTAGTGAATGTTTGCATCTGCTTTGTTGGCTTTGCTTGGGCTGATTTTTTCTCTTAAATTATGTATCTTTGATACAATAGCTGCAAAAAGAAATTGCAGTATATTAGTTCTTCAGCTCTATCCACTGATTTTACTCCAAATGACAGATTGTCTTTAAAACAGTTTATAATCCCTTATAATATTATTTGCATAAAATTAATAAATATGTTTATTTAACAATAATAAAAAAAAAATAAGCAACAGCAACGTAATACCTACAAAATATAGCATATGTAATATATATATATAATGCAAAGGCTCAAGAAGGAGTCTTTCTGAGGAGAAACCAACCACTTTAGATTCTCCTTTATGACCAGCTCCAGTTATCATCATGCTCATGCCACATTTAGTCCAAGAATTCATAGGCACTAGGACTCACCTGACCATGTATCTGTATTGCACAAGCATCTGCACCTGAGCTAATCCATGTCAAAAAGCCAACCCTGGTACCCTCCAGAAGCCTCTCAAATTGCTTACATCCCTCCATACTGCCCTTTCAGTAAATGGCAGGACAGACTCTCCAGACCCATAGGAACACAATGATCTGGAGATTTCATTCAGTACTTTACCCTGACCAGGTAGCCCCTAACATCCCCTGTACAATGTCGCTCTCAGTGGCCTCTCTTCTGATGCTGACCTAAAAGCACTCAATCAGCCTGTTGTTTAGGCTGTAGAATGCTCCACACATCTGAGCAGCAATTTGTCATAGAGAGGTACTCTTTGTTTTCCTTGCCTATCTTTCCTGAAGAAGCCTTTATCTATCCATCATCACAGATCTCCATTCATACAAGCCATCCACTCCATCCTGACAACTCTAATGGCATCACAGCACTGCATCCACATACAGAAGATCTAGTTCCATCTTATTTTCCAGGCTGTATGGATTTCTGTACAGATATTGCTGTTCCCTCTTTTGACCAGTTTTACCCTTCCCAAGACTTTTATTACTCCATCTCATGCACTGCCATTGTTTGCTTCATCTTGCCATAAGATGTTAATGCAAACCCTGACTATGCAAACTTCAAAGCTTCATCTGCTTGACAAATCTGTTGGTAAAAGTACTTATATAATTTCTGGATAGGTCCTGCCTCTTGCTCTGTGTTCCAAACAAGGACCCTTGGTTACAAAAGCCAAGAGTCTGCCTGCAAGACCAGCCACACAGCCAGTTACTAACTCCTGTTATGCATCCATCGAAGGCTGGCCCATATAACAAGGACAGTTTAGGATTACATTTGGGGCTCTCATGTCCTTCACTTTTGCTCTTAGAGCCCTGTAGTGTCTCTTGAATTTCTCCAGGCCTCCCTTGATACTGGTGGAGATGAACAAAGTGCAGTGCTGATGCACCTTGCCAGACAAGCCTCAGCAGTGTCTGTGGCTTCCCAAATTGCCCATGGCAAGCACAAGCTTCTTATGACAGCATCTTCCTTCTCTCAGTGACAGTAGCACACTGTAATGCCACAGAAGGGGCTGGGGGGAAGGAATATACATTTACCGGAATATATATGATACAAACTACATACATGTGGATCAGAAATTGCCTGGTGATGTGGTCCTGGTGTGGTGATGGTCCTCAGCTTGCACGTAGCTAATGAACCATACTCTCAGCTGTGGGAGGCAGATGCTATACTGCAGCATGGTTGAAAAGCTGAGGTGCTGAATAACAAACTGCATACAATCTGCTAACAAAATAAAATAGGAAAAGAAAAATAAAGGGAAAATAAGCAACTATCCTTCTTGTGATGGACTTCCTTTGTAAGCCTCTGTTTCATGGAAGAAAAAGAGTTTTCAGATTCTTTTATTCTCCACTACTCAATATGATTCCAGAACATTCATAACCTCAGGGCAGAAGACATTAGAAAGTTGAGGGGTAATCAATTGCACAAGATAATGCTACAGGAGTCAAAGGAGAGCAGCAACAAAAAAGTGATAACTAGAAGTGGGGCATTTTTGTCCCTGGGACAGTAATTGAATAGATGTTATGGAGTGTTATTTTATCTGACTGAGTTCAGTCAGATTTATCCTGCACAGCTGCAGAGTTTCCAAATTTTTCTAGCAAAATAAAGATCTATATCAGTTATAGATTTACTATAAGGTCAAAATCGAATATATACTGTCACTGGAGACAATATAAACTGGGAGAGGAGTGGCTGGAAAGCAGCCCTGCAGAAAAGGATCTGGGGGTGCTGGTCAATAGCAGTCAGCAGTGGACCCTTGTAGCAAAAGGGGAAACTGCATCCTGGGGTGCATCAAGCAGCATCACCAGCCAGTCAAGAGAGAGGATTATCTATCTGTATTGACCTTCAGCTTGAGTTCTGTGGGGCAGTTCTGGGCCATATGATTGAAGGATGCTAAGAACCCTGAAAGTGTCCAGAGGAGGGCAACAAAGCTGATGACAGGGCTGGAAGGAATGACCTGTGAAGAGCAGCTAAGGTCTTCAGGTTTGTCTAGTCTGGGGAAAATGAGGCTGAGATGACTTCATTGCTCTCTACAGCTTGTTGGGGAGGGGAAGTGGAGAGAAAGGTGCTGAGCTCTTCTCCCTGCTATCCAGTGGCAGAACATGCAGGAATGGTTCGATGCTGCACCAAGAGAAGTTTAGACTGAACATTAGGAAACACTTCTTTACCAAGAAGATGGTCAAATCTGCTTCCGAGAGATTAAGTTGAGTCTTCAGTGTTTAAGAGGCACTTCGATAATGCACTTAATAATATGCTTTAAATTTTGGTCATCTCTGAATTGGGCAAGAAGTTAGACTAGATGACCATTGCAGGTCCTTTCCACCCAAAATATTGTATTCTATTAGTTCCTAGGACTGCCAGGATGTTGATGTAAAACTGCCTTTTTAAGAAGCTTTCTTCTTAAAAAGTACATAAGCCACATCACAAGCAGACTTTAAAACAAACAAAAACCCATGCAAAACTATAAGATTTTAAGATCAAAACCAAGTATAAGACTTTCTGAAATAGAAGAAACTCAAGAAAGGAACAGAAACAGAGAATTAATTCCATCCATGTGCTGTGTCTGCAGGTGCAAATCTTTTTTCATTTAAGCTTCTTCTCAGTTCAAACTCTTTTCAGTGGAATCTTGAATTGCAATAAAAGTCACCACTAGTCACTGATGAAAAATATCCCCTATTACACAAGCCCTGCTTATGTGTCAGTTCCATCTTTCTCAGCATTTTCTGATCTCAGCTGTGCTACATGTTGTGTATACCCTGCTGCTCATATGTCACTTCTAAAGTCCCCAAACTTCCTCCTCCAAGTGTAGCCAGTTGCTTCTTTGGGAAGAGAAAGTCTCAGACTTCCTCCAGAGAAAGTCTCAGACTTCCTCCAGAGGGTTTCCCCACTGGGAAGGGCTCTAAAACCCAAGGGAAGCGGTCAAACTACCACTCAGCCATACGCAGTTAATAGAGCATGCCGTGTATACGGTAACTATGAACAAGTTAAAACCTACAAAATCTCTCATGAATACTCTTAAAAAAAGAAAAAAACAGAGTTTTACTATGTTAAACATTTTCCTGTCACATTCAGTGAACAGGCCTGTGTGGAGGACTTCTGAAAATCCCTTATGCCTTACAGCCTCTTGCTTTTAATGGGATTCTAAATGTATAAGCCTGAGGCTTACCCGGCCACTACCAAGGCTTTTCACTATTACAATGGAGAAGAATTTTCCCTGAGAATCTATTTGAAAAAATAATGGTATTTAATTCCATATTTAAAAAAATGAATAGGTTTATTTGACAGAAATAGAGCAATAGTGAAGGAATAGAAAAAAGCAGGAGCAAAGACATCCAACCACTAATTGATCTAATTTGTCCTTAATTAAAACTATACAAATACATAGCTAAGTTCATAGCTGACCTCCTGGCTTAGCAATGCAGTATCCTATCTCAAACCTCTAAGGTCCTGTCCTGAACCACTTTGAGGACTGGACCCGAAACAGCACAAATAAGCCCTTATGTGATAAGTACATACCAGCTAAACTCACCAAGAACATCTAGATACTCTAGAGGAGAAAGATACAACCATATGAAGATAGGATGAGAAAGTTGGGCTGTTCAGCCTGGAGAAGAGAAGGCTGAGTAGAGACCTCATAGCAGCCTTCCAATATCTGCAGGGGGCCTATAGGGATACTGGGGACGGACTCTTCATTAGGGGCTGTAGTGAGAAGACAAGGGGTCATGGGTTCAGTCTCAAACAGGGGAAGTTTAGATTGGATATGAGGAAGAAATGCTTTAGTGTAAGGGTGGTGAGGCACTGGAATGGGTTGCCCAGGGAAGTTGTGAATGCTCCATTGCTGGTGGTGTTCA
>JAOEHY010037566.1:0-17487 GCA_025447955.1 Psilopsiagon aurifrons | reverse complement strand
GGAGACTCCTGAAGGATGAGTGCTTCCCCAGGGGGACTGGGGCTGTGTGGATACAGCAGGGAAACTGCGGACCCCAAGTTCTGAGCCACATCACCATGCTCCAATCCTCATCCCCAGGAGGCTGCCCTGACACAGCAGCATCAACCAGGGCTTGGCACCGTCCGGGCTCTGCTGGGAGACCTCCACAGCTTGGGTGGAAGGTTCCAGCCCTGACTTCCCACTGGGAAGTGGGGATTGGAGGGGCAGGAGCCCAGGGATGTGATGCTGCAGCAGCAGAGAGCAAATCCCTGCATGAGGATGCTTTTCAGGCCCATGGCACATGTTTTGCTTTAGAAGCGCACCAATGGTAGACACAAACTGTCTCAAGCAATCCCATTACCAACACTGCATCTGCCACCACTCACCAACCAAGCAGAGCAGTGGGAACACTCAATCCACAACCTGTGGGGCTGAGCTCAGCCCAAGTCACCCCTCAGATCCCCAGTTTTGCATCCTGGAACTGTCAGGATAGGTCATTTGCAGCCTGGGGCTCAGCAGAAGAGAGGAACATGTCGTCACATCCCACAAAACAGTTGCTTTTACTCTGGAGCTGTTGGACCCGCATCCAAATGGAGCTTGGAAATGTTCAGCCCATCTCTCCTTCAGCCAAGCCCTTGATAACCTCCCTGCCAGGGTTTTGGTACCCTACGCACACCAGGAGGTGAGCACGGGCATCTCTTCCCTCCCACCCCAGCCCACGGGTGCTCACTTAAGCCTTCCCAGCGAAGGACAGACACTTCCTCTTCCCCTTCCCTGCAAACTCCACCAGGACCAAACGCAGTTACAAACCTCTTCAATTTTACCAGCTCCCAGGCTCCGTGATTAATGAGTTCAAACCTCCACATCCTTAAAAAAGGAAGGAGGAGGGAGAATTAGAAGGGAAGCAGCTCCAATTAGAGGTGGCTGAGGGACTCCGGCCCACTCCTGTGCTGTAAGAACATATATCCAGAAAGGTTATGTTAATTTTTAATGTACAAGGCTGTAATTAATTTCTGGGGCTGGCTGGATTAGCAGAGAGTGTAAATTCCAGCCTCAGCTCAGGCTGCAGATAAACCAGCACGGCTGAGGGCTCCCCAGGGCCAGCAGCAGCACCATGCCAAGGCCACGGCATTCAGTGGCTCCTGGGGACCCCGTGCCCCCACACACAGACCAGGCAAGATCCCCTTTGCCAGCCCTGGAGCACGGTGCTGGTGGTACCAGGGATGGGGCTGCCACGGAGGGTCTGGCCACCCCCTGCACCGGGTCTGGCATTCGAGATGCTAAAGCATCCAAAGGCACTCTGGAAAGGTAGGAATGCAAAATAATCCCTCCAATGGCCTTCGGAGAGACTGCAGGGAAAGGGTCTGGACCTGGCAGGCTGGGATCGTGTGGCCTGGAAATACAGTAAGTTTTTAAAGGGAAAAAAAGGCTCCATTATCCTCCCATTAGACTCTCCCCAGCTCTCCCCCTTCTCTCCCTTCCCTCTGTCAGTCTTTCCTTCGCTCATTGACTTCCCCAGCCTCTCCGAAGACAGATCGTTCCCTTAATCACTCTGGAAAAGAACCCCAAGCCGATATAATATTATAATTAATTAATTCACTAAAAAGGTATTAAATTTCTTTTCCCCCCTGTGGATATTATCTGAATTCATTGACCTTTAGAAAAATCACCCTCTAATTGTAACCAGGTTCAAGTGCATTTCCAGCCTGTCCCTTTTACATTAATAATATCTTCCAGGACTCCACTCTGCTGCTTAAATATTGTATAAATTTCACTGCCCCCTCAAAAAGGGAGACAGAGGAAGGCATGAAATGAAAACTATGAGCTGATTAAACCGGCTCTGGGGTGGGGGGGGAAGAGGGAAAAGAACTCCACTGTGGCGTGGGAGATGGGCAAACCCACAGCGGGACCCTCAAGGAGCTCGGGACGAGGAATTCCTCGTAACTGAGGTCCCTGCGGTCACCAGCTCCCAGATCGGAGGAAGAATCCCAGGATTGGGATGGTATTCCTGGGAAAGCAGTCGCCAGCACCTTGGGGTGCAGCGTGGTGGGAGAAGGAGTCCCAGCACATCTATTGCAACCTCCTTGGGGTGCCTGTGGGGCAGAACCGGTTTTCCAGAGGGATTTCTGAACACTGAGACAAACGGAGAGCTGCTTGGCTCAGCCCTCCTTTGGGTCCCAGCACTTCCGTGTGCTCCAGGACCACTGCTCCCTGCAGTCCCATTGCTGCATCCGCTGCTCTTCTCATCCCAGGTCCCCCTTTCTGCTCGCTCTGCTGCTCTGAGCTCAGCAAGGTCAATGCAGTCAGCAATTGCTCCAGCATCCAGCTCTGTAAAGCCAGTGTCAGGCATGGAAAATCCAGCTGAGCTGCTGCTGTTAAGTCTATGGGGGATCCCAGACCAAGCTCCCCTGGCAGAATTCCCAGCCTTGCCAGGGCAGGTGGACTGGGGCCATATGGCTCCAGTGGAGACTTGGGGATGCAAATTCCTGCTGCTCTACCCATTGTCCCTCATTCCAGCCAAATCCCACACATGGCGCTGTGCTCAGCCAGGCAGGAGCCAGGGATCTGCTCTATGGAGCTCAAGCCTGAGGAATTTGCATCTCCCAGGGAAGGGGGGCTGCTCCAGCATCCCTGCTTCAGGTGAGCTGCCAGCAGTACCACTGGCAACAGCCAGGTCACCTCCCCTGAGCCAGCCCCTGCTTGGTGAGGAAACCAAGTTATGAACCTTCTCCCTGTCCTCCTGCCCCTCATTTTCCTTCTCCCAGGGCTTTTCCCAGCGTATCAGTACCCCTCTTACAACCACCATCTACCACCCTTCAACCCCTGCTCCCCTGGCCCTTTGCTTTATGGCACCCCAAAACAGGCACTGAGCTGTCTGGAGGGGCTCCATGCTCAGCCCAAATGAGTCCCTGATCCCAAGGCTTTACAAAGCGGATGGTGGAAAAACAACAGGCCAAATGCATCCAGGGAATAACCCTTCTGAGCCAGGGGCTCGCCCAGGGACCAGTCGGGCCCCTTCTCTTTGGAAGCAATTTCTGGACAGGCATCAGAGGTTTTCCAGTCTCTCCCTCTTTATTGCATGCAAAGATTTACTTGCAGAGAGCTGCTTTGGTTTCGCAAGCCAAGGTGGCCTCATTGCCTATTCCCCCACCTGAAAAAGCCATCCCTCCCTCCTGACCTCATCCCAACCGTTGCCACAACAACAGAGGATTGGGGCTTCAGATGGGGATAGAACAGCAGGACCAGAAGTGCTCAAATCACCGAAGGAGCTCATGAGAGCCAGAAAGGAAATGAGACATGGGGAGGAGAAGGAAAACTCAGCAAGAGCCCAGCACTGCAACGGGGGCTTCTGCCAGACTATAGGACCAGTTGACCCCACCCCAGGGATGCCATGGAGCCATGTGGGGACTCCTTGAGCCCGCAAAGCCCAAATCACTTGAGAAGGGGACTGGAGACACATCTGTAGAGTGGTACTAAAGGATGGTGCTGTGGAGGTCACAGCTCTCTCTACACACATCTTTGCTCTCATACAAGTCCAGTCTGATAATAAAACCACAGAACCCAACCCATCACTATGACCTTTAGATAGTGCAGACTGAGTGGATGTGGCTGCTTCCTCCTGGTACCACAGCTCAGCCCATCAGTGGGTTCTGGCCTCATCCCGCTTGGGAGCTGGTGCTCATCACCCTGCCCTTCTCCAGCCCAGTCCATCCCCAGCATCTCCCTTTTCCCGTCTTTTACTGCCGCTTTAAGGAGGTCTAAGTCAAAGCTGCATCAAATGATGCCGCCTCCCGAAGAGGGGTGCAGGGGCCACGCGAGAGATGCTATCGCCTACGGGGAGCACCGCTCTTTGGGTACTGGGGACCAGCGAACCCCGGCAGCAGCCCCGGGACCGCCCGATCCCTGCAGCGGTTCCCACGGGCGGGATGCGCTTCACTCCGCTCTGACGGCACCGGGGACACCGCGAGGGGGGAGGACGTGGCCCCGGCGGAGCCCTTCGCTCTCCGGCAACCGTCTGGCTCTCCCTGGTGGCCGCTCAGCCCCGGTGCAGCCCCGCCGGTCCCCGACCCCAGCCCGGTGGTGGTGGCGGCGGCGGGGAGGGGGACGCCCCCTCTGTGCGATACCCCGAAACTCCCCCGGTGCGATGGCGAAGGGGCTGCGCAGGAGCAGCCGTGACCCGGAACCCGGTCCCCATCCCACCGCTCCGTGTGTGCATTCGTCCATCCATCCATCCATCCATCCATCCATCCATCCATCCATCCATCCATCCATCCATCCATCCATCCATCATCCATCCATCATCCATCCATCATCCATCCATCCATCCATCCACCATCCATCATCCATCATCCATCCATCCATCCATCCATCCCTCCATCCCTCCATCCCTCCATCCCTCCATCCCGCGGGCACAGCCCGGCGCAGCTCGTCACACCGCAGCTCCAGCACCCACCCTCCCTTTTATATCCCACTTGGAGCCCAGACACCGGTTTTTCTCTGTCTGTGGGTGGCTCAGACTGCAATTAAGAACCCTTCTCCCGCCTGCCCCGGCTCCCGGCTCCAGCAGCCGCTGTTCAAGCAAAGGGAACCTCCTTCTGTCCTCTTTTCTCCTTTATCAGTTCATTTTCCCCCTCCCTTCAGAACATCAAGGGATGACAGTGCTCCAAGCCAGGGGCTTTTGCATTTCTGAGTTGGTTCTGTTAATTGGAAGGAGGGTTAAGAATCTGCAAGGTCGTTTCAATCTACATCTGACCTTCAGAGTAATCCTCTATGCCAACACCAGAGCATGTCATTAAAATGAGGCCCCTCTACCATATCCCGGCATCCCTTTATTCTCTCCTTGTGCACATTAATTGCTCATAAGTTGATTTGATCTCCCTATTCTGCAAGAAGTAAATTGCCCTCTTATTTCGCCATTTTCATCCTGTTTTCTTAATTAGGCCCTTAAAAACCTCCAGGGCCTCAGCCGGGCCGCAGGCCTCGTCCTGGGAATAAATTTTGATCTCAGCCTGATAAAGAGTGAGCAAATGCGGAGATTGAACAATGTCATCCTCTCCCCTCCCTCCCGCCGCGCTATTCTCTTGACATGAAAAGGCTATCAGTTTTTCTCTGTGTTAATATAGGAAATAATTCACACTTCAGGCGTTGTTCTCTATTTAGTGCTCACGCTCCCCAGATAAATCAAATCAGGGAGGGCTGGGGGGTTTTAAAGGGTCTGAAACTCCTTACTCCTCCTCTGCCCCCACCCTCCTCGAGCTCTTTTTCTCCCCCTCCTTCTTATAATAAACTTTCCAGGATTCACCCCTGCGGTTTTCCATCCTCGGAAGTCTGTTTTAAAGGGGATGTTCCTTGTATTCCCTCGTGTGTGTGTGTGTGTGTTGAACACCGTCACGGAGGGGAAAAGCGGCAGCAGGGACTTGGCACGTGGCTGCGCGTGGAGGGTCTGCAAACATGGCATGCGATGAGTTCTCCAAAGCATGGGCTCAGCCTGCAGCACACTCCACAAGGTTATTTTGCCCCTCTGCTGCAAAGAGGACCTGGGGAATACCCCGCCCCAAACTCTGCCTGCATCCGTGTCCAAGCCCCCAGAGGGGTTTCGCAGCACCCAGGGGTGATGCTAAGCGAGCCACATTGAGACAGGGACAGCAAAGCCCCCCCAGCCCCATGCCTGCTGCAGGCACCACCCAACAGGTAGGAAACACACCTGAGCTCCTGGAGTGGCTCCAGCATCGCTCTCACCCAGCACAGAGCAGGATGGGTACCACAAACCCACATTTCCAGCACCACGCTCAGCCTCAGGGACACAGCTCCTTCCCACTCAGTTCTCTGGGGTCTCATGACTATTATTAAGCAGGGGGTCAAGCCTGGTTCCAATTAAGCCATCAGCAGATAGGTCAGCACCTCCAATTCCCAGCACAGGAGCTGGGGACCTCCCTGAAGCATCCCTCCGGAGGGACCCCAAAACTCCCGGACCATCCTGGCACCACCTGAACAATGCGAACAGCAGCGCCCACCCCTCTGAGCCAGCAAAATACATCTCAGCTCCCAAGCAGCCCCCCATATCCCAAGCAACCCGCTGCAAGGCAGGGATGCTGCAGCAGCCCCAGCTTTGGCATGGCCACGGCATCCCAGGGGGAAAGTGGCTGTGGCTCCCTCCCTCCTCCAGGCCGAGAACAAACAGCCCACGCTGCAGCGCTCCGGGATGTTGTAAATAAATATATTTTAATGATTCTTTTTCCATTCCAGTTCATTCTTTTATACATTTATTTATAAAACAGTAGTAAAATCTTTTAATCAGAGCACAGTGCATTAAAAAAAAAAAAAAAGGAAAAAAAAAAACCCAAACAAAACCCCCAAAAGATTAAAAACAACAAAAAATAATCCACAACTGTTTCCTCAGGGGAGATGCCACATCCTGCGCTGGCAGCAGACAGTGCCGGCGCAGGATGCCAGCCCCAAACGCGCCGGGTACCACCAGCAGAACCACCCCATAGCCACAACAGTCCCAAGCGAGCAGGGATCTCCTATCCCACCTTGAAGCACCTTCACAGCCCCTCTGGTGTCCACAGATCCCCGCACCCAGAGGTAACCCCATGTCCTGAGCGCAGCGCGCGGGTGCTGCCGCCCTGGCAGGGGGATGCTTCTCTTTACAGGCACTAATGGCAGTGCAGGAAGGATGCCAGGGCCTCCCGGGACCACACAGGGGGAACAGCCCCAATCCCAGCTGCAGCCCTGATGTCTGCTCCCTTCCCTGCACCCTGAGACACCTTCAGTGAGTCCTCCCTTGTCCTTTCCCCCCCACTCCTCCCCACCTTCTGCACTTCCCCACACCCTCATGTCCCATAGGCACCTCCCCAGGGGGCACCGGGGCTGTTCCCCACCTCCCAATCCCAAATCCAGGCACCACAGAGTTTGTCCCTCCTTGGCTGAGCTTTCCCTTCACTGTCCCAACCCGGCAACATCCCCCCCATGCTTGGTCCAGGATGCTGTGCTATCGGGCAGGATCCCAAAGGGGTTTTCTCTCCCCGGCCTTCCCTCCTCTCCCTGAAAAAGCTCCTGTGGTATTTTCCCTATGAACAGTGTCGTTTCCCCCCCTATCCCGAGCCAGGCTGTGAAGGCAGAAGGTAACAGAGCCCAAAGCAGGTCCCATCACCGAGGCATCCTGGCTGCAGAATAAGCTGGTGATGCCAGGAACAGAAATAAACCCTAAAAGCCAAAGGCAAAGGAAGCAGCAGCTCAGGTTTGGCACAAACCATTCCCTGATCTCCAGCCAAAGCCTGGACCTCCGTGCCCAGCTGTGGGTCAGGACATCTGCTTTCAACAAATATCCCCAAGGAAAAGTGTAAAAACCCCTTTCTCCTTCCCCCTGAAGAGCCAGGGCTTGGTTATGGGGCACAGGCACCTCTGAGGCGCTGTCTCAAGGCAGGCGGAACGTCACCCGGCACCATGCAGCCCTTGTCCAGAGGCCAGTGAGGTTTTTAGGGTAGTGGATGCTGCCAAACCCGGAGGTGGGGGTGTCAGGTCATAGCAATCATTGACCAAGCATCAAACACCCTGCCCCGGTTGTTTTGGAAGCCTTCAACCCCAAAGTCACAGCCTCAGACCCCCAGCTCCCTCAGACAACACCCCGGTGCCCCACGGATTAACGTGCTGCATTAACACCCCGGTGTGCTCTGAGGAAGGAGGAACCATGAAGGACGTGGCAATGGGAAGCATCCGTGGGGCTCAGAGGCCATCGCTGGGGAAGACTCGTTGGGGACGTGGGCTCCAGGAGGCAGCAAGGCAGACACAAAGCTCTGAGCATCGCCCCACTCCTCTCCTCCCAGGGAAGGCTCCTCGGGCTCTGAGCAGTGCCCTGGGGAAGGGGTTTGCTGAAAGGCAAAAGCAGCCGAGAACACACTCCCGGGCTCTGGAATCTGCAGTCAGGCCAACGCCACGGCAAGCCAAGAGCTGCTCCAGCTCCTGGCGAAAGAAAAGCTTGCGAAAGACACGGCGGCACCCGGCGAGCCTGGCTCCGAGCCCCCCGTTGCATAGAGAAAAGGTTCTCCTCACTCCCACATAGATTCAAGTGCGCGGCAGGATGGGCTCCTCCTATGGGAAGAGGGCCCGGGAACTTCACCAACCAAACCCGAAGGGCCGGTCCTCGCCCCAGCGTCGGCTCCTCGTCACAGCATGTCAGCATCCTCCATGCTGAAGCTGCTCCGGCGACTGCTGGCCTTGGAGGCCTCTGGGGACATGGCTGAGAACAAGGGGTCAGAGGCCAGAGGCAGCATCGTGTCCTGCATCAGCATCAAGTCCAGCTCCTTCTTGGATAGGGATGGGAAGGAAGCGCTGTGGCCGGGCTCCAGGCTGTCTGGGAAGCCCCGGGAGCCGTCGTCGAAGCTCAGGCTGTGGGTAAAGTCCAGCTGGTGGTAGGGAGATGGGGGTGGTGGAGGCAGCGCGGGCTGCGGCTGCGATTCGGGGTCCAGGGCGGGCAGCAGTGGCTCCAGTGTCCCCTCGTCCCCACTGGCTTCTTGCTTGACGACCTGCTGAGCCAGCTCGGCCACATTGACACCCGAGGGCGAGGAGGTGGGCAGCCCGTGGACGCGCGCCTGCATCTCCAGCTCCTGCCAACAGAGCACAGGAGGTCTTTGGTGGGGATGCTGCACATGGAGATGGCAGGAACAGAGGGACCGAGAAGCTCAGTGGGGAGCAGCACAAGAGGTGAAGGATGGAAAATGGTGACCCACACAAAGCTCAATGACACTCATTGCGGTCAGCCTGTCTGAAGACTTTGTTCCTGGTCTGACCTGACAGCAACGAGAGGGAGGAGAGCCCCTGCTGCTCGTGGGGCTGGAGCAGAGCAAAGGGAAGAGCACAGGGGAGCTCACCTGGATGCGGAGCAGCAGCTGCTTATTTGTCATCTCCAGACGCCGCGAGTGATTCTCCAGGTCTCGTGACCTCTGCAGGTCCTTCTGCATCCTCTTGATGTAGTCCACAGATGCCTTCAGGATTGTCCCTTTGTTCCAGCGCACGTCCCTGCGAGGCAGGATGGAAACAGAGACTGCCAACTGCGTGCCAGCAACGTGTCCCCTCGCCCCTGCTCCACCAAAGAGCTCCTCTGCAAGTATCGCCTACCCCGGCCATGCTATCCCAGTAATCCGTGTTATCCCCTGCCCACAGTTATCCCAGCCCCACACCGGTACGTACAGGTCGTTGGCCTTGGGGATCAGCATCCCCAGCTCCTTGATGCGGTCGTTGATGTTAAACCTTCGCCGCCTCTCAACTGCAGGGTGGGAAGAGAGGGATGGTGCTGAAAGAGGTATCTGGAGCAGGAGGAGCCCCACAGCCCCCAGCGACCACGCTACTGCTCCTGGCTCATGGGGCTGGGAGCCACCAACGTGCTCTGTGCAGACCCTCTGGATTGAGGTCTCAGGATGAGAAACCTCTGGGGTCAACCCTTTGACACCGTGCTCCCACCCATCACTCCATCAGGTCTGACAATGCAGTGACAATGAGGACAACAGGGTGTCTCCTGCACCGCAGGTATTTGGCAGGGATGGGAAAGAGGGATCCATGGCAGGGGGCTGTGAGGCTGAGGTGGGATGGGAAAAAGGACCCAGCGCAGAAAGAGGGGGAATGAGAAGGAAGAGTGATGGGGAAAGGGTGCAGGGTGGGACAGGGGAAGCCACACCACTCCCCAGCAGCCAGCGCCGAACTCACTCAGGTTGTGATTGTCTTTCTTCTGGCGTTCTTTAGCCAGGGCTCGGCTCTCAGCATCTACAATCGAGACCCACACCATCACCCAGAGCGACAAAGCTGCATCTCACCCCATGAGAGCACCCATGAGCACCCCGGCACCCCCAGAGCTGCCCTCCCCACCCACAGCACTCGCCATCACCCCCCCAGCTCTGGGCTGGGGACGTACCTGTCAGCTCTCTCTTCTGGGTGAGGTCCGCAGGGCAGGAGCTGCTGGTGACACCTACGAGGGAGGCTGTCACCTGGGGGTCCCCGCTATAGACATTCATGTGACTGCTGGACATCGGGAGCTGGAAACCAGAGGCACAGGCGGGTTAGCTCCATGCGGGGCTGCAGGAGCGGGGCGCAAGCCCGGCTGCGTGGCCTCTGGGCTGCGAGTGCGTAGCCCGGGCAGGTGGAATCGTCTTCCTGGGCCCTTAAACCAGCTATAATCAGAGCAGCAAAGAAAACAGGACTTCAAAGGGCACGGCTGATCCCCTCCCACGGCCAACAGCTAAAATAGGGCAGATGAATCACATCTGAGAAGGGCTTGGCAGGATGAACACCACTGGGAGGCACAAGCTGCCACACGGGCCTGACCCGGGAGACGGTGCTGCTCTGGGGAACCTTATGTCTGGGAAACCTGGGCTGGCACCACTGCAGGGACGTGGCAGGACAGGTCCCCTCTGTGCCACCTGCAGGTACGGGGTTGCCAGATCAGGTCTGATCACTTCCTAACACACACCAGAGACTCACCGTGTTGGGCATGTGGAGTTCAGGGTTCATGTAGCCCAAGACGTCATCCAGGCGCATGATGTCATCGATGACCTCATCAAACTGAAAGGCAAAGGTGCACGGTGCCAATGTGCTGCTTTGCCTGAATTTGCAGCCCCTTTGCATCCCCCAGCAGCGTGGTGGCACCTCCTCACCTCCCGCTCGGGGTTGGAGCCGATGTTGAGCATGGCCATGGGGCTGTTGGGCGCACTGTTGCCGGCTGAAGAGGACATGACACGGCTGGCTCGGACACCAGGGGATGCAGTGGGGGGTGGCTTGGGAGAGTGGCTGACGGGGCTGACATGGGCAGCAAACTTGTTCCCATAGGTTTCCGAGAGATAAGCCTGAACCTTCTTATCCCGTGACTTCTGCAGGTGGTACGTGGTGGGGTTTTCCAGGTAGGATTGGACCTGCAAGGAGGAGACCAACCATCAGGGACCCTGAGGGGGTCCCCACATCCCCACTGGTTCGGAGGACCCCCCAACACTGTACCTTGAGGACCTCTCCAGGCACAGGTGGTGGGGACTGGTAATGGACCGGGGTGTTGATGGCCGGGGTGGAGGCCACCGGCATCCGCTGCTGCTGCATGTAGTTCATCATCATCTGCTGCTGCATGCGCTCCCTCTCGGCCTCCTGCTGCGCTTGCTGCTTCATCAGCTCCATCCGCAGGCCGATGCGGGATGCCATGGTGCACCGGGGGGGTGGGATGCGGGCGCCAGCCAAGCACGGAGGTGACCCTGAGAGGAGGACACAGCACCTCAGTAACAGGGAAACTGAGGCATAGGGAGGGCACAGACGTCCGGGAGCACCCACACCCGCTGCGACTAATCCATGACTGCCCCCATGCCAGACGGATGGGTCTGCCCTCTCGCCGCAGCTCCCCGCCATGCCACCCCTCTCCTTGGGGATCACTGGGGCACCCAGAAGGGGACAGGGGGGGCAGCCAGGACCCTTGCACCCATCAGGTCTGGACTCACGTGCTGCTGGGTTCAGCTGGAGCCTGCTTTGAGCCACCAACTTCCGAAACACTGGAGCAAAGCACGAAGGGACGGGAATAAATCAGAGCGCAGGAGCGGAGCGAAAGGGAAAGAGAAAGCAAGGGAAGAGCAGGAAGAAAAGGCCGGGGGGTGCCAGGAGCCAGGGGCAGGGTTGAACCCTCAGCCTGAAGCCCCTGCTGAGGCGCGGGGTGAACAAGGCAGCTTCTGTGCGGGGCCGGCACGCGAGCGCGGCGCCGGGGGGAGCCTGCGAGGCCCCCGCTCCGCACAGACCAACCCTTGTTCCCCCGTACAAAGGGGACGGCGGCCCATGGAGGGCGGGGGGGAAGAGGATGCCGGGGCTCTGAGAGCTGCCTGACCCTGTGAGGGTGGCTTTCCCATGCAGTGCTGGGATGGGGATGCAGGAGATGCTGTATGGGATGGGGGTCTGGACCACAGCACTCACAGGGTGGGAGGGAAAGCGGAGCACAGGACCCCGAGGAACAGGCAGGAGGAAACAGGCAGTGGAACCAGGCAAATCTGGAAGGGGTTGCATTTAAATACAATGGGTAATTGCAGACAAAGGGGCCACGGAGGATCCAATGCGCCAGAGAGGCATCCGATATGCAGTGCCACGCGGTATCCTAAGGGGGAAATTAAATCAAGCCAGCATGGACAGCAATACATTACATAGATCAAGAGCCAGCTATTGAACAGCAAGAGGAAGGTAATTAATTAGACATGGTGGCCTGTCCGAGGGGGATGGGAGAAGAGGAGCCTGGGACAGTTACCAGTTGTGGCTTCATCACAAACAGCCTCAGAGGAGGACACATGGAGATGCATGAGATGAGCAAGAGCAGAGCCTGCAAAAGGACCCAGTGACACCAGGACAGCCCACCAAGGTTGAAGGGGGATAAATCACAGCTGATGCCCACAGGAGATGTCATAACCCCCAGACATAAAGGGCAGGGTAAAAAGAAGAGCCTTCAAGAGCCACAGGGAGATGGGATGAGGCATTGCAGTGTGGAGGGATGGCAGCATCCCACAGCCCTGCAGGACACCACGTCTACCCCTTGTAGGAAACGGGGGAAGTGCTGCCCTTTCCCCTGGGAAGCTCCCTAGAACAGGAGCTGCCAAGGGTGAGGATGAGGAACGGTGGCCAGAGCTGGGCCGGATAAGGAGAGGGGGGAAATTAGGTCAGGTCTAAAATAACCCAAGTGGTTCTGCTTGGCTTCCCCCCGCGCCCCGAAAGGCCGAGCAGCTTCTGCTTTCGCTCTGAGTCAGCCCCAGCGGGAAGCGATGGGGACCCTGCCACAGCACCACAGGGACACGTCCCACCCTGGGGACACATCCCACTATCCAGGGGGCAGAAATAAAGCAAGTGGGATGGTGGCTCCATCCGGGATACCTGTTATTCCTGGGAAGGAAGCTGATATCCCGGATAAAGCAGAGCAGAGCTGGATCCACCCCTGTGCCACGGCAGTCCCAGTCCCCACACAGAGAAGGCCCCAGTGAGGGTCTGTCCCAGTGCATGGGCAGTGGTTGGCTTGGAGCGGGCAGTGCTGTGGGCCAGGGAATGCCTGGGCATTGGGTTTCCTGGTGGGAGCTGTCAGGGCACCATCCCCATCGGTCCCGGACAGCAAAGAGCAGAGGAGGGGAGGAAGGTAGGTGGGGGGAGAGCCAGGGCGGGCAAT
The DNA here is from genome assembly GCA_025447955.1 of Psilopsiagon aurifrons. Taxonomy (NCBI): domain Eukaryota; kingdom Metazoa; phylum Chordata; class Aves; order Psittaciformes; family Psittacidae; genus Psilopsiagon; species Psilopsiagon aurifrons. Next base: position 4,310 of record JAOEHY010037566.1, on the reverse strand, counting down.
GGAGCATCAGGAAAGGGATGGAGAGGGAGAAGAGGGGCGGGAAAGCACGAGGGAGCAGGGAAAGGGTGGATGGCTCTGGCCCCTATCCACATCCAAACTCCACCTTTCCTGTCTGGGGGACACAGAGTGGCTTTTCCATGCCCAGAGCATGGAAAAGGGATGGCTTTCCAAAGGAAACTCAACCTGTGCTCTGAAATCTGCCTGACCCTGCCTCCTTGGGGGGCAGGAAAAAGTTAATCCCTCTTTGTTACAGGATCGAACCCTAAAGCCAGAGCTCCTCCAGTGAGAACCGTGCTCCACCAACACTCCAGACCCTCCACCGGGACAACGCATGGGGCCGGAGCCAGGGAATTAATCTCCCTTCAAAATATCTCCGCTGCTGTTTAGCAACATGGTTATTTCTGGACCTTTCTTGCTTTTCCTCTGGGGGTGATACTTCACCAAGGGCTCAACACACTCCCCCTGTGGGGATGGGTCTAGATGGAGGATGCCCAGCAGCACCCAGAGCTCCTCTGACACTTGCCTTGTGCCCCACGGTGCCCCCCATCCATCCCTCTGGGAGCCCAATGGCACCATAACCCGGGCTGTGACATCCACCAGACCTCTCTGCAGTGACACTGGGAGCTGCTCCACAACGCATGGGGCTGGGATGCTGCAGGACCGGCTGCAGAGATGCCAATTTGGGTACCCAAGGCCACCCCAATGGATCAAAGCACCCAAAGCCTCCCTCCCTCCCCGTCCCATCGCCGCACCAAGGTGTGGGTTAGAAATAAAAGCTACTGTGAGGCAGTTTCCAGATTTAGCCCCTGTGGAATACATGGGATCGCGTTTCCCTGCCCGGCACCCACAGGGAAGCAGCACCCGCTGCCGTCCTGGCACCCACTCTGCAAACACAACACGTCTCCTGCTCACCCAGTGATGCTCTGGAGATGGAGCTGAGGACCCCCAAGCTGAGGAGCCGCCTGCCCAGCCCTGCTCCATCGTTTCTGGTTATTTCCTCGTTAATTGTGGCCGTTTATAAGGGGAAAAATCAATTTTGCAGCTTCAACCATGAGAGGGGACCCCCAGGGAAGGAGGAGAATTGGGGGGCAGGGGGGATGTGCTGCCCACCTGCCCGCTGCTGAGAACCATGAGGGCAGGAAGAAGGGAGAAGAAAGAACTGAAAGCAGCTCTGCTGCCTGCTACCAGCACCAAGAGCCCCCTGAGCCTCCCTTCCTTCCTCTTCATTTTCATGCACTGGGGATGGCGCGTGAAGGAGCAGGCAGGGTGCAGGCAGCTCCGATGCCACCAAGCTGCCACCCCACGGATACCCCCAAAGCCACCCCACAGCCTCGTGAGGGTCTCTGCTGGTACCCCAATGCGTGCAGAAGGAGGAGGAGGATGGTGCAGGGGTTACCTGGCTGCGGGATGGGGGGACCTCTGGGTACCCGTGGGTCACAGCTCCTCGTGCTCCTCGCCGGGGCCAGCCCCACTCCCACCCCAGCCCCACGTTTCCTCATTTCAGGACCCTGTTTTGAACGCAGCAGCAGCCACGCAGGGTGCAAAGGGGGGAAGTTGCAAAAACCCTTCCAAACCTGCTTGTTTTTCTCACTGCAACACAAGAGCTGGTCACTGAACTGAGAAGCAGCGTGGCAAAAATAGACCCAGGCACCGCTGCCGGGTCCGCCAGGATGCTGGAGCCCAGGCTGGGTCTGTCCCATCGCATCCCCTCTGGATGCTGCAGGTAGAGCAGCTGCAGTGCTGCCCGCACTGACATGCAAATGCAGAGGGACAAAAGCTGTCCTTTGTCAGGGGATGGGACACATGGGGATCCCTCATGCTCTGTGTGCCTGGAGCAGAGTAAGCAGCGGCATTACACAGCAGGAGCCAATCCCAAACGCATCACACGGGATCCCTCCAGCACCCACATCCGATATCCCATTGGTATCACCATCACCAGGCTGGTGATACCAATACCAGCCAGGATGACAACAGCAAAGCCAAGGGGCGAGAAGGATGCAGCACACCCAGTACAGTGCCAGAGACCCCCACCATGGCCCCATTGTGCAAAGTTGCTTTGTAGCCCATCCCCTTTGCGAGCTGTGGCCGTGCCACCCACCAGCGACGCGGCTGGCACCCATCTGCTCCACGCAGGTCCCTCACCCTGCCCTGGTGAGGCTGCCGTGGGGTGATTTATGCCGTGCCAGTGGTGTCACAGTATCATCTTCATCGGCACACAGAGGAGCGCAGCGCTCTGGGTTGGCAGCCCCAAAAAGGGGCAGTGGGACAGGGTCTGACCTGGGGTGTTAGGATGGGATTCCCCACCATCAGAGTGGCCGAACCCTGGCAGTGGGGCAACCTCCACCATAGAATCCCAGCCAGGTTTGGGTTGGAAGGGACCTTAAAGCACATCCAGCTCCACGGGCAGGGACACCTTCCACCAGCCCAGGTTGCTCAAGGCCCCATCTAACCTGGCCTCGGAGACCCCAATCCAACACCAACATTGGCCATATTTGAGGCTGGACCAGAGACTCCGAGGTCCCATCCAGCCTATGCTGCTCTGGGATGAGGATGGGGTGGAGGGAAAGGGGGGGGATGGCCCCATTTTCCAACCCCAGAGAGCAACAGTGCCCTCCCCATCACCCACCCAGCAGACAGGAGATGGATCAGGCAGGAGACAATGGGGTGGGCAGATGGATGGCCAGAGCCACCCTCGCCCTGTCCAGGGCCGCCTTCCCCATGCAGCGAGCATGCAGCCCTGAAAGGGAGAAGGAGCAAACGGAGGGACTTGGCAAATAAAGGCCGGGGTCAGTTGACAGCAGCAGATAGAGACTGAGTCACCAGGACTGTTTTTAGCCCCGGCATCTCAGAAACGTGGCCTGCGACGTTGTTAACAGGCGCTTGGGTCAGAGGCCAAGTGTTTTCCCTTCCATGCGTTAAACACCGCTCCTGGAAGCAGCCCAGGTATCCAGCACAGTAAAAACATTATACAAGTCTTGTAAGGCCCTCAAATTGCCCAGGTAAGCTTGGGATGTGTCAGGGACCCAGTGGAGGGAAAAGCGTCTGGGTACCAAGAGCCAGGGCTGAGCATCCCTCGTCACAGTCTCACTCGCAGCACAGAATGAATGAGGCCAATAGAAAAGACCTCCTGGTTGTGGTTGTGCTGAGGTTCATCTACAAGAGCCTACCTGTGCAGGGCAGCCATTAAGCGGTTAATAACACACAGCCTTGCTCTGACCCCTTTCCTTCACCCCAAAAAGCCCCTCTGCCCAGCATGGCACAGCAGGGGACAGCGCGCACCAGAGCACGAGCCTGGCATCCATGAGCCAGCTTCATGGGCAGCCCCCAAAGCAGGGCAGGGGGAATCTGAAGGGGTACCCCCATGGACCCCACTACGGCAGAGCCAGATCCTCCATGGCTGTAGCAGCATCCTGCTGGGATACTGGAACCCTGATTGAAACATCACTGTCCAATTGCCCATGAGGGGAATTCACAGCCCTTGGGCGCAAACAGCCCCCGGTGCCACGTTCCTGCCACCCCCCCCCCAGCCCCTGCAATTAAAAATAAAAGTGTTAACAGGCAGAAGGACGTTCCTGGGGCCGGGATGAGCCAACGGCAGCGCGGGGCCGGGAGTGATTAATCAGCCCCGTATCGCATCCGCCTCTCAGCGGGGACAGGAGCAGGGTGACCTTGGAGAGTTTTGATAAAGAACTGCCTGAATTTGGGAATGGCTTTAAGCTGCCCCAGGGGACACTGAGATGGGATCTGAGGAAGCTCTTCCCTGTGAGGGTGCTGAGTCGCTGGCACAGGGTGCCCAGAGAAGCTGTGGCTGCCCCATCCCTGGCAGTGTTCAAGGCCGGGTTGGACACAGGGGTTGGAGCAACTGCTCCAGTGGAAGGTGTCCCTGCCCGTGGAATCGGATGAGCTTTAAGGTGCCTTCCAACACAAACCATTCTGTGATAAACGAGCAATAAAGGGAACTGACAGCACCATCCCCAGCTCCCAGCTTGGATCCAGCAGTGCAGATGCACCACACCACAGCGTTGGGATTTAGAGCCACCACATATCCCCAAATCCTATAAACCACCGCGGAAAGTGGCGACGCTCCTCAAATCCAGCCCTCGAGCCCTGCGCACCCCACGATGCCGTTTGCAGAAGGCACAAGGCGACAGCGGCCACCCCGTGTCCCCATCACCCCGGTGCCGGAGGCTCTCCCAGCACCGCCCCCATCCCTCCTCCTCCTCCTCCTCCTCCTCCGCCGCCCAGAACAATGCCTAAATCTGGTCCACCGTCATTATTCTCAAGCTGTTGTTCAAGAAATCCCCCCTTTT
>JAOEHY010037563.1:3945-28143 GCA_025447955.1 Psilopsiagon aurifrons | reverse complement strand
CCTTAGTGAAGCCATGCTGGCTGTCACCAAGCACCTTGTTGTTTTTCATGTGCCTCAGCATGCCTTCCAGCAGAATCCGCTCCAAGATTTTGCCAGGCACAGGGGTGAGGCTGACTGCTCTGTAGTTCTCTGTGTCATCCATTTTCCCCTTCTTGAAAATGGGGGCTATATTTCCCTTTTTCCAGTGTTAGGGAACTACAATGAGAAGGAAAATTATTCATGTATTAGAAAAGAAGTCTGGAAATTTAAAGTCTGGAGTTTAGCTTGCTGTGGTATTAACATTCCCATGACAGGTTCAAAAACAATTAAAGAGGAAAAAACCCTAAATGTGAACTTTACCTTATGACCCAATTCCAGGTCTGACATACTTTTTCGATACGCAAATCTGGTATCCATGTGGAGTTTCTTTCCTTACATCCTCTGCTGAAGGTATCACATGGTCCAACATGACCTAGATTAGACAGCTTTGGTATAAAATATGTCACTCAGTTTTGCCTATCAGAATACACTACAGTCCCCACCAGATCTTCAAATCTGATGCTTTTCCCTTTCGATGCACTCCTGTGTAATACAATTTGCTATTAGTCAGAACAGGAAAGAGCATGTTGAGCTGCAGAAGCCTTGAATCTGACCTACTATGGCTGTTTTCATGTTCTAATCCAACATTCATTAATACGGCTATGAAATATTTTTAAAGATAGAACAACAACACTTAACTGGCTTGTAGGCATATTTCAACTTGCAGATGCAAATTAATTTATTTCTCTGTTATTCTCAAACACCACAGATTAGGCCTTTAAAGAGACCATTTTCTCAGACTCTTTGTTCCATGAGAACATTTTCCACAGGGCATAGGAAATACCTCAGTGACAGGGAATAGACACCCAAAAGCATCCTCAGTATTAGTGGGTTGCCAGTAAAAGAGAGAAACAATTTTGCAGGGAGGTATGATTCAGAGCCACTGACTCCGTTGTAACAATGTCTCCTTTATCATTTCAACATAGATCATAGTCTCATGCCAAGAGAAATTGCCAAAAACAATCAGTAAAATATCCAAGCAGGCATTTTGAGCAACAACATTAAAACATACTCAGAGAGTATGTAATGTGCACTTGCACCCATTTGTTGTGTCATCTGAGACTCAGTGACCATTTTTAAGTGATTTCAAGTCCTACTGGCTGGGCTGAGCCTATCTGCCGTGCTTCAGTAACTTGTAATGCTGACCGGCTACAATTGTTCTGGGAGAGAAAAGCGTTTACTCCAATACATGCCTGTGTGAAATAAGTAGTGCTGTTTCTTTCTGTAGTTACCCAAGTTCTGAGTATAAATTTGATATTTTTGGTCATTATGACAACTCAGAGCAGTGATGGGCTCGGAAGCCACACTCTCAAAGCGTAAGACTTTGGGAGTGAATAGCAGCAGACAAAATGTGAAAAATTGAAAAGTCCTTTCAACAGGGTACGAGTCTTCAGAAGTTTATTTATTTTGCAACCTTTGTAGTTGCTAAGTGGAATTTCTTGCAAACTCACTGTACCCCCACCACTAAGAAGACATGCATACTATTTACTGTAATTAGTCATGGGGTTTCCTCGTTATCTGCCTTCTCCAATTAATGTAATTAGCCAGTAACAATTTCTGAATAATAACGGCTTACTCATATGATAATAAATACCAGGGATAAAATTTTCAAAGGCGAGTAAGGAAGTCAATTCCCATGGAGGGTTGTGTTTTTAAAGGAAAGAGTTCACATGCAACTGCTTTTCTGGAGCATTACTCACTAATTAGTAACAAACTACAAGCAGATTCCACAATTTATGGAACTGGCTCGTAGCTGAAGCACAGTTTTCATCAGAGTAATAGATTATTGATTTTAGGGGAGAAAATTACTTCCCTTTTTCATTAACAAAGAGTCAGATGATTGGAGAAAAAAATTGATTTTTAAATGCAATTTTAGTTTACATTTTGCTCTACTCAAAACTTAAGTTGAACATGAGGATTGTTAAACTCTTCCTGATGTCTTCAAATTCCTTCCATTGAGCTTTAAAATGGGGTTTCAAAATGTTGAGCACTGATGCCTCAACATCATGATTGACTGAACCTTCAATTTCTACAGACCTGGTGGGATTAGGCATCAAAGCTGGTTCACAACCTCCTGCTACTCCTAGATCACCAAATGTGCCAAGAAGGCACGTGGAATCATTTTTGACATTCCTGAGTGTCTGACACATCCAACCAAGGGCTTACAATATGACAAAAGACAACCTGGGAGACCTCAAGCTTCCAGGAAAATATAGGATACATCTAAGATAGCACCAGACACTTATAATTAAGTTCAGTAATCTCTTCTGAAAAATAACAAGAGAAAAGAACTTCCAGTTTTAGTGAAAGTGAGTACGTCGACTTTACTTAGGACCAGATAACGACACTTTAAGTCAGAAAATAAAAATAGTTTGCTGGACTGTGCTACTTAAGTTTTAATCACTTCTGTGTATTTTCTGAAGGTGTCTGAATATTCTTTGATCCTAAGAAATTCAAACTGTCTGTGCAAGCTTCCTAGGAGTAACCAAATTATTCAACACCACATCTCCCAGATTCCTATTATGTAGTCCTTATGTTTGATTTAAAATGTCTTACAATGGCTAAGACACCTTCAAGCCAATGACTTTCTGATTGCAATTAGAGTAAAATCTGTACCACTTCAAATTACATTCTGCTTCTTCACAGGCTTCAGATGGCATGCAAGAAATTTATAATAGCCATACCTCAGCCATGTCACCTTCTCATCCCTCAGCCATGCCATTTCATCTAGTAAGAATACACTCTTCATGACTTTTCAATCTTTAGCATTTCCAAAGATGATGTTTTCTGTGTTTCCATAGAGGTATTCATTACACAATTAACTTCAGCAAGCTATCTCACTTCCATTTTAAAGACAAAAAAAAAAATGTTTTCGTAAGTTAGCTATCTTAATTACTCTATATATCTGTGGCTTACTGATACAGAACAGTTCATAAAGAAAGAAGAGTCAAAGGTTATGGTTAAAGAATTGTGGAAAATATGTGCCTCACTTCTCACTGTTTGAGGATTCCCTTCAGAACTGCCTCAAATGTTTGGAGCTAGGACCTAAAATTAAATGAAAAAAAACTAAAAGGCACAAGAAGTTACACAAGTATATACTTTTTCAAGCAGTCAATAATTAAACTAAGTAATTACCTAATTACATCTCTCTTTCAAGAAAAATATTTTATGCCCCTCTACTCTGCTCTCGTGAAACCTCAGTTGGAGTATTGTGTGCAGTTTTGGTGTCCTCAACATGAAAAGGACATAGAACTGTCAGAACAAGTCCAAAGGAGGGCCATGAGGATGATCATGGGACTGAAGCACCTCCCGTATGAAGATAGGCTGAGATAGTTGGGGCTGTTCATCCTGGAGAAGAGAAGGCTGTGTGGAGACCTCATAGCAGCCTTCCAGTATCTGAAGGGGGCCTATAGGGATGCTGGGGAGGGTCTCTTCATTAGGGACTGTAGTGACAGGACAAGGGGTAACGGGTTCAAACTTAAACAAGGGAAGTTTAGATTGGATATGAGGAAGAAATTCTGTACTGTAAGGGTGGTGAGGTACTGGAATGGGTTTCCCAGGGAAGTTGTGAATGCTCCGTTGCTGGCGGTGTTCAAGGCCAGGTTGGACATAGCCTTGGGTGGCACGGTTTAGTGTGAGGTGTCCCTGCCCATGGCAAGCGAGTTTGAACTGGATGATCTTAAGGTCCTTTCCAACCCTAACTGTTCTATGATTCTGTGATTCTGTGTAAGCAAAACCACTTCGGTTTTTACTCAATCAGCAAACAAACGCCTTGAAAAGGTGCTAGTGGGTATTTTGTAGACATTTTTATCCCAAAGTCTTATCTCCCGCCAAAGAGCTAAGCTTTTGCAAGGAACATCTGCTCTGAATTTTCTGTGCCTAAATTGTGGACTTCTAACTGAAAATCATGGGGTTTTTTCTTCTGCCAACAGCAAAGTCCTTAGAACTACTAATTACTGTATTGTTTGAGGTACAGTCATGCTTACACACCTGCACACATTTCTATGAGAAGTGCTTTTGGGACATGACTAAAAAATACATCCATGACAACTGACCTTTTGCCTTTGTTTACTGCCTGGTTGATCTTTCCCTCATTTGGAATTTCTCAGAAAGCCTGTCCAGAAATTGAGTTTATTCAGAAAGAAGAGTGGGAAAAAACTTAATGCTGAATAATTACTTGTTTGGAATATGACGTTTTCAAACTAATAAAGTCTTTAGAACAAGAGGTAGAAAATATTCCAGTTTTAGTGTCTTTACAACATCATTGAAATAATACGTAACAGCAGAAAAATTGCTTTCAGTAAATTGGCAATGGCACCCAGAGAAACTTATATAACTGTCTGGGTTCAGAAGAATACTTGTTTGAATGCCAGTGATTTCCCCAATTGTGTCAGGCACTCCTTTCATGGCTGTAAAAAAATAAAACCCAGACACTTTCCCATCAAATGAAAATATGCTGATAATCTTTTAATTAATGCTAGATAACAGGGAACTACAGAGAAGATTAGCTGAAGTTCTTCATGTTACCTGTTGAAAGAGTGTGCTGTTCCAGTCATACAGCTTAACATCACAAAGTAGAATCTGAAACAAGGAGGAGCCCGGCATGTCACGAGTCATTTACTGTACAATTCATTTAATGCACAATTCATTTAATGCAATCCTTTCAACAGCTATACTGATAAAGACAGGCCAGCCATGTTGCATTTAAAAAGGGCTGTTTCTGTAGAACAACGTTGCCCAAAGCATTTCCTGTTCTTATCTCTCCTACAGCAATATGTCTGGAGCTCATTACCAGTAGCTCCCACTTTCAATAGTCAATCTTTTGCAAAAGATCTTCATTCATGTTTTCTCCCCTTCCCCACCAATTTGATTTGTGAATTATTTGGTAATGCATCACTGTTTCACTGATTCAGTTAGGAAACACAGACCTATTCACATATCAAGAAAAACTGTTGAACAAAAGGCAAATTCTTAGACCACCCACTCACTGAAAATCTTCTGTACCTTGCAGATGAAAGAATTCAAAATATTGAAGGAATTAATTTGCACTTTATTATTCAGTGCTTGTCAAGTAAGTAATTAAGTGGCTGTGTTGAGAAAACAGACTATGCATGTTTTTTATTTCTCTTTTACTGAAAAGTATATACCAAGAACATTTGGTAACAATTTTGCATGTATTTGTTCTGTGTTGATGGCCCCTAGGTGCTGGTTGCTACGAGTGCACGGAATTATCTTGCTTAAACATAGTATCAGAAGAATAAAACAACATAAATGCAACACATTTTGGAAGCTTCAAGGATGAGGCTAAGTTTATAGAAAATGTCTTAGATGTGTGAATAAGGATAAACTAATGAAAGGGACTCTATGATGTGGTAGGAAAAAATGGAGTTTTTAAACCAGGATGTCTCTTTCAGGGCCACATTCTCAAAGCCTTATTGGTGGGGCAGGATGAATTAAAGTCCTGAAGTGGTTACAAGAAACTTGAAGCAAAATGCAGTGAAGAAAAGAATGCTTTTCACAGAAGCTGCAGTTCAACAAGTGGCATGCATGTGCCTGTCTTTAAGCAAAAAGTTAATCCTATAGACAGAAATCCTGCCTTCACTGAAGCTGTATTTCACATTTCTCAGAGATTACCTGGGGTTTAAATCTCTGCTCTTATCCACTGACTTCAGAAACCTTCCTAAGCGGCACCCCTGCCCAAGCTGGCAGACTTTGCCAGCAAGACTTTTCAAGGACAATACTCACAGCAGAGTCTTACAAGCTACTGGAGTTGCATGCCCACCTCCCTGCTCCATGGGTGAGCTAGATGTTAGGCACAGGAGTGGTGTTCACACAGATTCTGAGGAATATAATTTTCATGCCAAAATCAACAGAGAGGTACAGTTTTATTAGTTACTTGATTGAAGTTAACATCCATGGGAGAGTCCACATCTCTCCATTGGCTCTACAGGACTCACAGTGTTCTATCTACAGGTATCACAGACTTTTAGTTCATCTGGTGACTTTGGTAGCCTGAGATAACCAGCCTGCTGGCCACCACACCCCACTCCATGCCAGCCCCTGGAGCAGCAATTGTACCAGACCCTGTGCCACACCATCAAGCTAAAACACAGAAAAACCTCCCAATTTTTTGGCAGTCAAGACTTCTGATGTTTAATGAGATTAACTTCATTGCAGTGTAGAGGCTGCTAGGGGCAAGCAGAATTGTCTTGATCGAGAGGTAGGGTGTCACTACAGCAACCATTATTTGCTTGGTAATGGAATTCAAGCCCTGAGTTAATGACTTAGATGCTAAAAATTAATGCAGCATTGAATTCAAGTCTGATACACTGAAACTTGATCTCAGCTTTTATATACACTATTGGGGGGGAGAAGAAACAAGTACAGAAAACACAACACAGTGTAAAATATATGACTTGTGAGACTGAGTACCACAAAGACTTATCCACAGGCTTATATGTCTCTTTGTATTCTAAGTAACACTCCCAGGAGTATATTGCCAGATAAGATAAATACTGCTATCAAAGCCAGATACAGAACATAAGAACACGTGAGTTACCAGGATATATTTCTAAATGATGATCAAAGAGTGGGTAAAATCAGTACGTTATCTAATTTTGAGGATTAAAGTCTTACAGTGAAAGACCTTTTAAGTGTTGCCAATAATTAAAAACAAAGTAAAAGCTCATAAATGAATGGAAGTCATGTAGGCATGAAGTCTACAGTGTTCAGAAGTGACCAGTCTCCTGTGTATCAGTTACTGCAGGATTAAGAAAGCGGTAATTGCTTCCTAAAATAATTTTACCAAATGCATATTTTTTTCAGCAATGGACAGGCTGTTACTGGAAGTAGGCATAAATGTACTACTATTTGTATGCATTACAAAATCTGTAGAAGTGCTATATTCAGGAATTCTTCAGCACTAGCTCTGGCAGTCTGAACATCTGGGTTAGATTCTGCCTTCTTTTCTACTCTTGTAGAAAAAGAAGTTTTTGTATAAACCCAGCACTTGTATAAACCCAGTGAACTTAACTGAAAGACCTTATTTTTACACTTCAGGATTTCAACAAATCTTTATTCTCTCTATGATGTTTTCCAGGTAGTGAACTTAATAGTCTGTAGCCCAAAAAGCTGATATACAGTGCACTAATTGCTTCTGACCTCATCTTTACAGTGACAATTTTACAGCTAAGTGGTCTGCTGGGCCTTCACCAACTGTTGGTAGGAGCTTGGAAAAAGAAAGGCAAGGCAAGCTAAGGCGCCCAAGTTAAGAAATTGTTTTCCCAAGACTCTCCATATTATAAAAGCATAGGGTCTAACAGCAGAGCCCTTCCTTTCCCTCCTCATCCACCACAGCCTAATACTCACTATGCCAGCCAAAACCAGAAACGAACCTCCCTTCTTCTTGCCACTGCAGATTCAACTCAAGCTGGTTCCTGGATCTGCTTTAGTACATGGCCATACATGTGTTGTTGTTGGCACAAGTAGGGGAGAGGTGGTAAGGAGCAGGAGAGCAGGACTGCCTTTTCCAGGGCATTGTATTGTACATCCCAGTTTTATTCACACTGATTTTCCTGTGTGAACAAGTCTTGGTCCTGCCTATTGTCATTGACACACCCAGTTCACACAAGTGAGAAAAGGATTAGGTGTACCTCATCTGTGTCCACTCAAAGCAGGGGAAAAATCCATAATAATTTTTATTATGAGAGAATTATGAATATTTTATATTGTTATAGATTATTGGGTTTGGACTGTGCTACAAAATTCATATATTTCATGCAGTCACATTAGCTTATGCTACACTTGAAACACGAAAGTTATGTTATTTTTTTTTAGGCTTATTTCTGCCTCATCCCAGAAGTTACCAAATAACTTACAAGAAAATTCTTTCTTAGTAAAAGCAGTTTGAAAAGTTTTCATATAAACATTAGATTTTTTTAACAGCTTATTAGAAAACAAATGCTTAGCACTGAGACCACTGAAAGATTTAAAAGAAGAGAAGCACTAAAAAGATTTCTTAGACACTTGAAAGTAATCAAGATTTAAATTGCTATAGCCTGAAACAATTCTGCTTCTCTCAGTGTGAGAATTATGTCCTGCATATTCAGACATGTTACAGGACATATACATTATGAGACAGTTTTGAAGCCACTGCTTTATCTTCTCAAGGATGCATGACCTGAAATTTATGCCTTAACTTTTGCCAAAGTCACTGGAGGATTTTACATTATTTGTATCCCATGCCACTAATGAACCACGGATGCATGAAAATCTTCCAGATTTTGAACCTCAACAAACTGCCATGAATGAGGCACAAATTCTGGATTTGTGACAGAAGCCCAAGCAGGGTAAATTTGGCTCTGCTTTGTCTCCACAATTTTTGATGTAGGTTTGGTTGAAAATTATTTTCAGTCAAACTCTGTTTTCTGTTTGCTCATCACTTTGTCTGGATTATTAATAGATAACCACCAACTCACATACTCATCATATCAGCGATTGTTTTAATACCAGTCTGCTTTAAAAACTTTGAAACAATATCATTCTGCTACCAAATTTAGGCATGCAATCATCTTTTGCTGCATTACATCATTTTAATTTGCTACAATTTAAGAATTACTGACAGGATGTGTTATACTGTATGCAGAAATCTCTTCTGTTTAGTTAGTTCACACTGTGTACATTTTCCTCCCATCAGCCATTTGAGTAGCTTATTTAAAACCCAATCTACAATACCATGTGTATTGACTAATTGGAAAGGTAAACAAGTGTTAAAGAAAAACAACATACTAAGAAAGTACAGAAGAAAAATTCCCACTGGCAGAGGTCTCCTGTATTTGGAAGCTGATTTTCTCATTTCTGTGTGGGAACAATGTTGGAAATGAGGTTCAAAGTAGCAAGATGAGTATATAATGTTAAAAAGTATTAGTTTATACAGCAATTCTAACTGGGCTCTGCCCTTCAGTCGTGCCTCTGAGAAAACAAATTGAATTTCCTGATTTCAAATGGCAAACTCTGCTATTACATACTTTGTGATTTCAAAGAGCATCTGTCATCACACAAAGACAAATACATTTCTTGGAGAAACATCTGGTGCTTTTTTAAACAAGCCTCAGGCCAGGTCTGCACAATGAATGAAATATGTACTATAGATAGAGTGTTATTTAGTGTTGCTTTTCATTTAATCAACTGTGTGTGGAATGTTTGTATTGCATTAACTATCTCTAAAATATTGGCTTTCCTACCACTTTGGGCAATTGTTGTCTTTAAAAAAAATAGAAATTGTACTTTGAGTATAACAACAAAGAGCAATAAATCGGCTCTATTTGTTTTCCTGTTTCCTAGCAGGATATCTGTGGGAAACGCAGTAGATGTTCAAGCACTTTTTTTAAGAAGGCAAGTGTTTAGTCTTTGTGCTTTGCAAAGAAACAAGTAATACGCTCTGTTCATTTGGCTATCTGAATTTGCAATAGACAAATTAATATACATCTGACCCTACCCCTCAACTGAGGTAATATCAAAAATCTTTGCTGTAGCTCAGAAGAGAAGACACAGCAAGCTAATCAGCATAGCGGCAACCCTGAAGATCCATTTCCCAGATTTTGATCCTTTTCTTGGGTACTTCTTGTGTGGTGACATTAAACCAGCGAGTAGCAGGATCCTCACCTTCCAATGAAGTGCCACAAGCTCATTTGTAACATTGCTCTTATGCCAAAATTCAGAGTGGTGATGGCCATTGAAGAGCTCCTTGAGTGGTCTCCATGATTAGGCTTTGTCATAGCTCATGTGTGACCATAGAATCATAGAATAGTTAGGGTTGGAAAGGACCTTAAGATCATCTAGTTCCAACCCTCCTGCCATGGGCAGGGACACCTCACACTAAATCATGCAACCCAAGGCTTTGTTCAACCTGGCCTTGAACACCACCAGGGATGGAGCATTTACAACTTCCCTGGGCAACCCATTCCAGTGCCTCATCACCCTTATAGCAAAGAATTTCTTCCTTATATCCAATCTAAACTTCCCCTGTTTAAGTTTGAATGTCTTTCACTGTAAATTTATAAGGGGACTGAATGGACAGAGGAAGATTCAAATGCATGAGTAAGGAAGCCGCTGGGAAACTGAACTATGGCAAACTGAAAGTTAACACAAAACCAAAAAAGGGAGAAGGGGAGCACAAGGATGGAAAAGAGGTGAAATATCTCATCCAGATCATGTGGAATGACTGTAATGAGAGATTCATACCTAGGACAATACTTTCCACTTTTCTTGAAATGAAGGGACTGTGCTCTGGTTTTGATTTACTCTATTGCCCCTGTTGGTCTGTTATTCAATATTGGTCCAAACATTTTCAAAGACTAGTTTCTAGCTGTGATGCAGGCACATCTCACTGTGTGTCTCCTTGGATTTACACTACCCTGGCATAGCGCATATTCAATGACCAGAATTGTTCACTCCATTTATCTTGCCCTTTTTCACTGTAGAGTATTTCTTCTGCATCCTCCTCATTCTTATCCTGCTTTAGGTGAATGGTTCAGCAGTCAAAAATGCAACTACTAACGTAAATATACTGCATACATTTGGAGGTCAAGTAACCAAAATAGTAACTATGCATAAATAAAGAGCCATAAGGTACTAAAATAAAAAGACAGAACGGCAGAATCAAGCTGAAGTGTACATCTCCATTCAAAACAAAACAAAAAGGAGAAACAAAACCTCAGAATGCATAAACAAATAACTGGAACTCAAATACAAAGATTTATGCTAGGCAATGTAAGATACTTTCCATTGAAGTATCTTTTGCAATACTGTCCGCAAACTAAATCTTCTAAGCCAACCCTTGTTCTCATTAAGTGAGACTGTCAATTAAAAAGGTAATTTGGGGATAAATGCGAACTGTCAAGCTTAAAGGCATAAAATAATCTTGGACTAATAGAAGTCATTAAGAAACTTCATGTACATGATACTATTCCATGAAAGCTCCTTGCATGGAACTGTTTTCCAGACAATTTTTATCCACATTCTTCTGATGCAAGTGAAATGTATTGCTGTTGGTCTGAAAACTGGACATAGACACAGACAGAAGTGACCTGATTTGGGCAGTTTAAGAGCATTTTTATCCCCTACAGACAGGTTAAAGTAATGCAGGAGACATCAAATATTCCTTTTGGGCTAAATTCTTTGTATGGGTCTGACATTTTAGGAAAAAAAATATTTTCCTTTAGGATGACAATGGCAGCCTGGGTAGCAGTACTGCGTAGCACATGCATTCAACAGGCAAAGAGCTTTTCCACTCAAGTTGCAAAGAGCTTTTCCACTGTCTGAGCCAACTACCATGAAGTGTTTGCACCAATGCCAAGATCTGAACTGACAGATTTGGGTGGGCACTAGTGGCAGTGAGCTACGCTGGTTTTTAAAGTAAATTTGGCACTACTGCATTTCAGGTCTAATGGCCATTAGTCCAGGAATGCATGATAGCATGTATAAGATAAAACAACTATTCTCTGCTCTCCAAAATCATGTGAACATTTAAAGGTCATAAAATAATTTAGTCTGGAAAGGGCTGTCCTGGGTTCAGCAGTCGCAGTCAGTTTTTCTCCTTCTAAGAGCTGGTGCAGTGCTGTGGTTTTGACTTTTGGCCTGGGAACAACACTGATAGCACTGACGTTTTTAGTTGTTGCAGTAACATGTACTCTGACCAAGGACTTTTTGAGTCTCATGCCCTGCCAGGGAGGAAGGGAAGCCGGGAGGAAGCAGAGACAGGACACCTGACCCAAACTAACCAAAGAGGTATTCCATTCCACAGCATGTCATGCCCAGTATATAAAATGGGGGCACTTACCCGGAAGGGTTAGATCACTGCTTGGTCAGGCTGCGTATCGGTTGGTGGGTGCTGAGCGGTTGTATTTTCTTCCCTTATTTCCCTTACCATTATTATCATTGGTGGTAGCAGCAGTGGTTTGTGTTATACCTTAGTTACTGGACTGTTCTTATCTCAACCCATGGTAGTTACATGCTTTTGATTCTCCTCCATCCCTCCAGCAGAAGAGGGGGGGGAAGGGGAGGAGTGAGAGAGAGACTGTGTGGCTGACTAGCCATAAATCATGACAAGGGTCTTTAAGATCATAGAGTCAACCATTAACCTAGCACTGCCATGTCCATCACTAAGCCACATCTACCAGGCTTTTAAATACTTCCAGGGATGATGACTCAACCACTTCCCTAAGCAGCCTGTTCCAATGCTTGACAACTCTTTCCAAGAAGTAATTTTAATAATATCCAATCTGAGCCTCATCTGGTGCAACTTGAAGCTATTTGTTCTTGTCCTATTACTTGTTAATTGAGAGAAAAGACCAACACCCACCTTGCTACAACCTCCTTTCAGGCATTTGTAGAAAGGGATAAGCTCCTCCTTGAGCCTTCTCTTCTCCAGGCTAAACAACCCCAGTTCGCTCCAGCATTCTTCATCAGATTTGTGCTCAAGGTCCTTCACAAGCTTCGTTGTCCTTCTTTGGACTCGCTTCAGCACCTTGATCCTTTTCTTGTAGTGTGGGGCCCAAAACTGAACCCAGCATTTGAGGTGCAGCCTCACCAATGCCAAGTACAGGGGGATGATCACTTCCCTGGTGCTGCTGGCTACTATATTTCTGACACCAGCCAGAATACCACTGGTTGCCTAGGCCACCTGGATGCACTGCTGGCTCATATTCAGCTGGCTGTCGACAGTACTTCCAGTGCCTTTTCTTCTGGGTAGCCTGCCTCACTTCACGGGGTCGTTGTGATCAAAATGCAGACCTGGCACTGAGCCTTGTTAAATCTCATACACTTGACCTCAGCCCATCTATCCAGCCTGTCCAGATCCCTCTGCAGAGCCTTCCTATCCCTCAGCAGATCAACACTCCCGCCCAACCTGGTGTTGTCTGCAAGCTTGCTGAGGGTGAACTTGGTCCCCTTATCCAGATCGCTGATAAAGATATTAGACAGAACTGGCCCCAGTACTGAGCCCTGGGAAGCACCACTTGTGACTGGCCAGCAACTGGGTTTAATTCCATTCACCACCATTCTTTGGCCTCAGCCACCCAGACAGCTTTTTACCTAGTGAAATGTACGCACATCCAAGCCATGAGCAGCCAGTTTCTCCAGGAGAATGCTGTGGGAAGCAGTGTCAAAGGCTTTACTGAAGTCTAGGTAGACAGCCTTTCCCTCATCCACTAAGCAATTCACCTTGTCATAGAAAGAGATCAGGTTAGTCAAGCAGGACCTGCATTTATCCAGAAGTCTTGGTATAAAATTAACCTATGATACAAAAAATATTCCTTCCCATGCTAAGCCTGCAGGCATAGATTAGTCTTATGCACTCAAGTCTGGATTCTGCTTCAGCTATAATTCATACAAAATCAATTATAAAAATGAAATAACGAAATTACTTTATTTCCTTGATATTGTCCCCATACTGTAAAGTTATCAAACTGAAACAAAAGGTTAAATAGGCTAAATTATTAGCCAGAATTATAGATGGCTATAATGGATGCAAACAAAGGTGATGGGGGATGTAAAATGCACAGAAATGCAATTATTTTGCTTTTAACTAATGTAAAGATAAATAGCATCAGAGAGCAAAGAAAATAACTCTAGTTGGACTATAAAGTAAATGTTTGAAATGTCGCATAAATGTGTAGTTCTAAGCATGTATATATTTGTATACATGTATGGGACTGTAGTGATAGACAAGGGGTAATGGGTTCAAACTTAAACAGGAGAAGTTTAGACTGGATATGAGGAAGAACTTCTTTACTGTAAGGGTGGTGAGGCATTGGAATGGGTTGCCCAGGGAAGTTGTGAATGCTCCATCGCTGGCGGTGTTCCAGGCCGGGTTGGACATAGCCTTGGGTGGCATTGGCTTAGTGGGAGGTGCCCGTGCCCATGGCAGGAGGGTTGGAATTAGATAATCTTAAGGTCCTTTCTAACCCTAACTATTCTATGATTCTATGATTCTATTTCTTTGAACACAGAATATTGTCTGATTTTTCTATTTCCATGGATACCAGATTGCACTGAGCAACAGAACAGACCAAGTAACATCCCAAGATAGGCATGGTAAACTCTCTTGTAATGAGGGAAATTGCATCAATGTGAATAAAGCTTTCTATTTGTATTTAATTTATATTGATTTAAAATTGATCTAAATATGTGGGTTTTTTTTTTTCAAACAGCTTCCTCTTGTGGTGTGTTTCAATGTATCAGCAGTGAAGTACAGCTACTGCACTCTAACGTCCATGAGCCCCTTGACTATAGAGACCAGCAGCATCTCAGTGGCTCAGTGTGGGAGGTTTGGGTCAGCAGCACCGAGCTCTGTATCAGGGGATGAAGGTGAAGGCATATTTGGAGCAGGGGTCTGAGTAGGCATCGTAGCCCCTCTTAACCACTGCAGCTCTCAGTGCCTGTCTGCAACCAGCCCAGGGGTATTTATTAATGCTGACTTGTTAATTACTTTCTTTGCTCTGGATACACTTGGGGGGTTACTATATTTTGTTTGCTGTAGTAGAAAGATGACAAAAAGATGAGAAAGTAGGAAAACAAAGCAATTAGACTTTTCCTAAAACAAGTGGAGAAAGGAGCTTCATGTTGTAAATGACAACAAGTCAGCGTCCTTGGAGTCAGTGTGATGCAGTGACAGAGCAGTTACAGAATAAGAAAACTTGCAGTGTGATTTTCAGCAAAGAAGGAAGTTGTGGGGAGATTACAGGAATCAAACAAAGACCTGGATGTTTGCTTATGCTAAGGTTTGGGATTTTTTTTTTCAATCCCTTTAATTTCCTCATTCTTTATTACTAGCAGAGTGTGGGCTTACACAAAGTTTTATACAGTTCAATGACTAATACATGGTAGGTACATTGAATGGTATTACTTTTGTCTTTTTAACCAGAAATTGACCTCATGGAAGTATTCTCCATAATGCCTATTAAAAAAAATTAGAAGTTATGGACGTATTGCAACAAAACCTGATTGTCACTGTAAAAAAATATTACTGCAAGAAAATAACAAAATATGCTGATAGTCACTTTACAGACACTTATAACTCCAACAACTTATATAAAATAAAAATTACCAAATACACTTTCCTCCAGATCTAAGTCTCTATTTTGACTCAACTGTTCCATTATTAAAACTGTCAGGGTACTGCTTTCCCTTAAGAATATTTCTGTTAAAGCTGTTTTATCCCATCCCAAACATATTCCCATCATGTCTTACTGAAACCATAATACTTTTTGTCAGGGGAAAAAATATATATATTTTTCAGTAGCTCTTGGTATTCAATGAAAAGAAAACTTATTATTGAAAAAAAAAAATCCTTACTCAGTTCTTAACTGTACAAATATTCAAACAACATATTAGTCTTCTTCTAAAGGATTGAGACATTAAGAAGACATTTGTAGAATTTCCGTACTGAAACACAACCACCTAAGGCTAAGCAAGGGCGACAAAATAAGAAACGCCTGAAATTTACATTAAATTAATCCCACATTTCAAAGCTGTTGTGTTGACTGCTTACGTCGATTTCTTTTAGCTTGACAAAGTTTACAGTTAAAAATGGATTAATAGAATCATGGAAAGAAACATAAAACATACAGAGATGATGTAATTAAGTTCACTCTAAAAATCAAATTAGTTTATTGCTTCTTACTTGAACATATTGTTACAGGTGGAAAAACTAATGTTTTGTGAAAAACTAAAAAATTACCTAGGAGAACAAAGGAAATTGAGGAACATACCTGACACACATTAGTAATTGAAGTACAGAGGAGTTGTAAGTAGAAGCTTAAGTTCTGTTATTAGTCAAGAATTAAAAACTAAAGGGTCTATAATAAAATTTTCAATCATTCTTTAATGCAAAGACAGAAAATCCTATCTATATTACAAAACCAAATGCTAGATTGTGGGCATTTTGCTGTATCCTGTAACAGTGACACTCAACAAGTACCACTTTTATTTATGCTGTTATGCAAACATCATAATCCTCATTGTAAACACGGAGAACTGAGGCGCACCACCATGGGGATGTTAAGACCAGTGAGCCAACTTTTCTTTCTTCAGATAGCAGCTTTGACACTTGTCCTTCTGGGTTAGACTGTGACTCCTTATAAGCCCAGAGGCAGCCCCAATGCTGATGGAGGGGCTGCACAGTAATTTAGGAACATGCCATCCCAAGCTCCATGTTATTAGTCAGTCTTGTGGATAAGTGTGTTCTTGAGCATCTTTTGTCCTCCTAGGAGCTTCCTTTCAAAACAGAGTTGCATGAGTTTGCCTGCTAACAAGCAGCTCTCTTTTTTTTCCATTCCACATAAACTTCCTTTGACCTCAGATAGTCCAGCAGCTAAATATGTCTTTTCTGCTATATAAACACATCCCTCTAATTGTCCTTTTAGCCCATCACTTTTAATTTTTGCAAAATACCTAAATCCTTTTTATTCTTTTTGAAAATGTCTCACATTGTCAGTTATGACCTTTTGATCTGGTCACAGGTTTTCAACTCACCTTTACATACACATAAATGTTAGAAGAATCACTTGTCTCAACTTCAGCCGGTGTTTCGAACCATTCACATTTAAAGTCCCAACATGACTGGGGCTCTCTTTTGCTTTAGCAGATACTTTGTAAAGCCCCAATCAGCTCACAGCGGTCTCTAAGTGCATTGGAACAGTTCATACTTTTATCATGTTGGCCAGAACTTACCAGTCAGCAATAGAAGTTTTTTACAAAGCAACATCCATGCAATCTCAATGAAGAAAACAGAAATAGTTTGCATCTTATGCATTCTTATTTAATATGATACTAGTGTGATTAGTTACTATGGAAATTAATTGTTTCCAGCACATAATTAAGCCATACATCAGATTTCCTATTTACAGATAATAGATGTCATGGAACTAAAACAAATCAGTTTGTAAAACTTCAGTTTTAGATGATAGTTTGGAAATGTGTAAATTCATCTGAAAAAGACTGAACTCTGCTTTGTTTTGTATCAGTTAGATCAGATAAATCTCATTTTCCATACTTGCTTCTGTTAACACAAACAAGCAAGTTTGATGTTAGTTTGATGCTACTGACATCAAACCATGTAGGAAATCACAGTTATTTTTAGTTATGACCAATTCTAGCACAATTGTGGTGGCTGAGAGACTTCTGGGTTTGTATTATTCAAAAATCAACTACATACTTCATTAGTGAGCCAAAAAAATAAATCAAACTTCAGATCACAACCACTTCAATAGTGTAAAATGTACCAGGTACCTTCTGAGCAATAGTATTTATACAGTGCTGGCCTGATTGTAACACTGAAGGGTACCACAGTTATCTGGTTATCTAGTTCAAGAGTAGCAAAGGAAATAAGTTACTTAATGGAATTGTTTTCTTCCCTTGTTTTCACCTGATCAGAATGTACCATCATGATCATCCTGCCTGGCCCCTTGCATAGCCCTGCAAGTCTAGCAGAATGCAGATATTAGTTTAAAAATATGAATAAATAATAGTTGTAAGTTGTGCTGTCTTCTTTGTGAAGCTGGAGTCTGGAGGCACTGCTGATCTGGAGAGGGGCAGCAAAAAGCAAACTAAAGCGTGTGAACAAAGCGATTATCAGTCAGTCATTATTGCTAAATTCTCTGAATTTACATGTGGGAAGAAATGTTATAAAGCTTCCTGTGCCTAAATGAAAAAAATAAGTTTCTGTAACAGCAGATGCAGTTTTGGCAGGTTTTCAGATAAATGATTCTGTATGAAAACATGTGTGTTTAAGGTATTTTAAGCAGTGGATTTATAGCAAGATGAAGCTCCAAGCCACACAAAACATAACACAGAGAGAGTGTAGACAATGTGAACATATTTCCACGTTTATCAACTGCTACTGTTACTGTAGTGTAGCTACCCTGCTCTTTTATCTCACTGCTACAGGAAAGAGTCTTATTCTTCATAACATTAAAGACAATTTCTAGTGCAGACAACAACATACACATAAGGATGGCAAGACTTCTTTTTTTCTTGCTATCCATTTGTCTGTGGTGCTGTCTAAATGAGTAAAAGATGAGTGCACATTGCCACAATAGCTCTGTCAAAGATGTTCAATAAATTACTTCTCCTTATGGAGATATGCATTTCCCCCTCATAGACCATCTGAATTTTCACAAAGTTCAACCTATATGACCAAGAATGCTTTTGATTAAGAAGAAGCAGATCCATGAATCTATCACTACATCCTTTGCTGGTGTAACAGCTTGTCATTCCATGAAGAAATGGCCCAGCTTAGTGAGAAATTGAGGGCATATTCTTATTCCTTTGCCAGGTCCTGAATTCCTGTACAATGTTTGTACTTTCAGGCCTCAGGACTGTTGTTGGAATGATCAGTCTTCTTAAAAAGCATAATTAAGCTATATAATATCAGTCACAGAGCTACTCATGTCACGTGGCCCAATCCTAAAAGGTTCTGAAAGCTGATGAGTGCTCAAAATTTTTGTTAGAAACCAAATCTGAAGTCTATCTCCCATCCAATTTAATGATCTTTCTTAATTCTGAATGCTAACTTAGATGAATTTAGGCTCATACAGCTGGATAGAATTAATGGTTCTGCTTCTAGGTATGTTTGCGTGTCTAGATAGATACAAATCAAATATATGGGCACATGTGGACTAGACAGTAATCCCTCATTTCTATCATTTACAACATTACAAATGCAAGGTTGGGAAGTATTTTTTATGAGGGATTTATACACAAATATATTTGGAAAAAAAAGGTTTTTACAAAATGTCATGGGTTTATTGGTCACAGAACTATGCTGAGGAGGAGTCACTCACAGGAATTAGATGTTTCAAGGTGAAAGATTGATATCGAATCTGACCAAGATAAACACCCATGCTAAAAGCAGTTTTCTTTTAGCTTTGATCGGAACCAAGGTCTAAATCTTCCCAATTCCAGAGTCTGTATTTGATGTCCTCATACTATTATTTAACAAGATAATCTATTGAAAATATAGTTTTCTATGTGGAGTATATCCTGAACAAACAAGGAAGACTGTTACTAAATGCGAATATTAGAAAGCTGAAACAAAATTCATACCACTTATGTCTTTTATCAGCACATTTTGAAGCTTGATGCCTTGGAAGATTCATATTTTCTCTAAATTTAGAGCCAATGTCACTATGAACAGAAAAAATAGCATATTCTATTCTCTTCAGAGAACCCAGTTGAGTCCCCAAAGGTAGGGAATAAATCAGCTTAAAAAGTGCCTTATATCATACTGTTGACTCCAGAGTGTTAGACACTTAAGCATCAGCAGGTGTATTGTTCAGCCACTACGCACTGCAATCGTCTCATATGCAGTTGCTGATTCTCCTCAAGTCAAGCCCTACTCTTTGTCATAAGTTACAGCAGTAACATACAGGAGTTTTACATAGTAACTCACTGTCCAAAGGACTTGAAAATGAAAAGGATGGACAGATTAATTCCAGGAAAAGTTCACATTCTTTATAACAATTAGCATCGAATATTAAGATAATGTCAATGTGCAGGATTTGAAGAAAAACAGACCAGGATATGCCTTGTGTTCTGTAGCATATGCTAGACTAATGCCACAGGATAAAACTGATAAGGTCTTACAAAATGTCACTTCATGCTGAATTTTATTTACTTTGTTGGCAATTATGCATGTAAAAATGGGCTATTTAGACAATACGATTTCTAAAGATGTGTCATATGTTCATGGTTAAATATGCCAAATGCCACATTAAAGCTGACATGGCTGTGGCTCAAGGCAAAAACGCTGTCAAGCTGCCTATGACCCAGATGTGGTATATGTCATCAAGCTGATTGCTTCTGTTTTACTGTACTTTATAGTGCATAATATTGTGCATCAAATGTCCTGCAAAAGTGTTGCTTGCCAGCCTCTTGGTATTCAGTTGAAGTTAAGTCTTGCTGCAGCTGCTCACAGACGTCGAGGATAAGTTCCAGTTAGTGCAGGCTTCTCTTTCTTTGGGAAGCATGTACATAGACATACATATATTTACACATATATATGAGAAAAATAGAAGTAAATAAACTAGTATAGAACTAAATTACTGCGGAGGCATACTCCTTAAAGGAAACCAATAACACTACATTGTGTAACCATACTAGAGTAGGCAGACTTTCTGGAGAAGTTGTGAATGTATAGGAAAGTTAAGATTTTTCCACTAAAGTCTTGTTAGCCTGCTTACGGATCTGAAAGTGCTCTTTTGATGACATTTTTTCATGCCTGGGCATTGGCTTTGTCCTTTTTTCAGAGTAGAGAATCAGGGCTTTTAAGAAATGAGTTTAATTAAAGAAGCTTCAGGAGCAGTTGACTCAGAAGACTACCTCTGGAGCAAACCACTTCAAGTGGTGATTTATACTATTTTAATTATCTTTACTATATGGCTTTTTAACACAGCTGGACCTGCACTGCATTTGTACTGAGAATCTGTACTTGCTGGCAGATAGCGTATAGTTTTTTTGCCAGACAGATTTCTATCACCACTCATAACTTTTTTTTTTTTTTTCCATTAAGGAGGATATTTATAAACACTGTTCCAAGCATGTGCTTGTAGCATAAATTATCACCAATTAAATCCTCTAGGAGCCATTCCAGTTCATCCTAGAAAATAAGCATTTTTCATCCTTTTATTGTAGCTCTAGAAATTAATGATAAAAATGGTAAAAAAGCCTTGAGTTGGACCAGAGAGAGCCTTTGAGTAACAGTTGGTGTTGCTCCCAACCCAAGAAGGATTTTTATTATTATGCCATAAAATGCCTTTCTGTTTTCCACAGAAAGAAGCTAATGCAATTTTTAACTAGATTCAGAACACTTACTGTCATGTAACAGAACAGCTCTAATTATGGCACTTCAAAGAGAGCAGAGCAAAACCAGGTCTCCATCTCTTTCTTCTCCTGATCAGGAGGCTCTTTTGCTCATTTGGGTAAGGAACAGAGGGTCTTTCTTTTTCTGTTACTGCTGTACCAACTCTGAAGGATCTTTATGGGGTTTTTACACTCTTTCATTGTTGTTTCAGTCTGAGCTAGTCTATTCTTTCCTGCTTACTAGGGAAAGACTACCAAGTAGTACAAGCAGAACTTGTGGAGAAAGCTTTGATGGAGACACTTGGCGTCAGAAGACAGCTGCTTCTTGTAATCATGACCACTCCAACCATAATTTCTTTCACCAAAACAGAAATGGGCCCTGACAAATACCAAAATGATTGCATTATAGTTGCAGAATTAAATGTTTGACATTAAATGCCATTTTGCCAAAGCAGGAGGTAGAGGTAATTACTCATATTACACATTATAATGGAAATAATCTTCTACTTGTTTGGATTCCCCTGACCCCCTACCACATAAGGAATTTGAAATTTTGGAGCATTTGTTCCAAACTGGAATAAAAAAAATATGTTGAAATCCAATAGTCTTTCACAAAACAGATTTTCCATCCTCAATACACTGAATGTTCTGCAGAGAACGGGGATTTATAGCTTGTTTCTGGTTTCTCTCTTTAACTGACAGAAGCTCAAACAGTGGTGACAAGCGATATCACTTCTAGTTGGCCACTGGTCATTAGTAGTGTCCCTAAGGGCTTGGTGTTAGGGCCAGTGTTGTTTAATATCTTCAAGGATGACCTGAATGACGGGATTGAGTGCACCTTCAATAAGTTTGCAAAGGACACCAAGTTGGGCGGGTATATTGAGCTGCTAAAGGATAGGAAGGTTCTGCAGAAGGATCCGGACAGGCTGTGGCCAGTGGTATGGGATTCAACAAGGCAAAGTGCCAGATCTTGCTCTTGGGTCACAACAACCCCCTGCAATGCTACCGGCTTGGGAAAGAGAGGCTGGAAAGCTGCTCGGCAGAAAAGGACAGGGATCCTTATCACTCTCTACAACTACCTGAAAGGAGAATGGAGTGAAATGAGTGTCAGTCTCTTCTCCCAGGGGATAAGACAAGAGGAAACAGCTTCAAGCTGTGCCGGGGAGGTTTAGATTGGATATTAGGAATAATTTCTTCACCAAGAGGGTGACCAGGCATTGGAACAGGCTGCCCATGGCAGTGGTGGAGCCACCATCCCTGGAAGTGTTCAAAACCTCTGCAGATGAGGCCCTCAGTGACATGGTTTAGTGGTGGTCTTGGCAGTCCTGAGTAATGGTTGGACTTGATGATCTTAAAGGTCCCTTCCAACCTAGCTGATTCTATGATTCTAAAGCAGAATGAGGAAGCACAAGCTCTATCTAGTACCCTGAGGAGTGTATTTAGAGCTCAGAGGTTGCCATGATGGCCTGTGAGGAGTGGGAAATGGCTATCAACTTGAGGCACTTAATGCTGGTGGCACAAGCTTTGCAGTTTTTGGTAATAGGTAAACATCAATACCAGTAGAGTGACAAATCTTTCCACAAAAAAATGGAGAAATGGAGATACTACTCATGTATTTTTGTGCTGTTTGGATCATAATTTGACAGCATGTAGAAAAAAGCATTTTTATTCATTCTTGTCTAAGAATACATTAAATGCACTGCTCAAGTTAGGATGTGGGCCATGCAATTCTAGGGCCAAAAGCTCCAAATTTCCAATATATTTCCTGCCAGATCTTTAGTGAGTAACTCAGTTGTTCCATACCATTTAGGTGCCTCAGCAGCTGCATATCCCTGGAGAGCTGTAAAGACAAGGAGGTGGAAAGAAGCTTTGCCACTTCTGACCCCATCCCATTATTACCATCTCTCAAACATGTTCAGAGGCTGACAAAAAAGGCACACTCCTACACATTTTTTGCACATTACCAAGTTTCAAAATACAGAGTATGCAAGTCTAAACTTGTGAAACATGTTTTATAATTGCCTGTGGGAAGTGTCTTATACTGTCTTCATGTTCTTTTTACATTGTCAGAGAAAGTGGAAGATACAAAGTCATTCTCACATCACTCTTCTTTGAAGTGCAATGCAAGCCACAGGCCTAATGGCTCCATCAGGGAGGCACTGAAATAATAAAACGACGTAAATCATTAATCTTAAAACTGCTATTCTGACAAAATGAGCAGGGCTCTAAAGTTAGGTGGTTACTAATGACTGCATGTGAACTATGTGGTTACAGCTGAGGTTAGGGTCTGGCACTTGAGGGACTGAAATTCCTGAGTAAAACTAACAGAAGTTTGCAGCTGATTTTACTTCTGCATATATTTTCTAACTGTAAAAATACTTCAGCTGACATAATTGTATGATTCTTTACATTGTGTAAAAATCACAGAGCAGGTTAGCTGGTTCTGATAGAGTAGAATCTGCCTCCTAGGGGTAAATGAAATTGTGCTTGACAGCTGAAAAGTATTCACATGACAGAAACTGAGAATCAACGCAAGTTACAGGATTCTACACCTCCTCTGAAAGCATTTTTGTCTCATTCATACCATCAAGAGGTTGAAATCTTAGCTTGTTTCTGAAAACATACTATAACCTGTCTCCACATACACTGCTTCAACCCATGCTGCAACTTTTCCCTTGAGCCAAGCATCTGTGCCTGTGCTTATGCCAACAGGCAGCTTCTTTCTCTCTTTTTGACCTGTAAGCACCGTGGAGCTCAGACAAGCTATGTGGTTTCAGTCCTTGAGGGGTCCTCATTTCTTCCTGTGAC
This sequence comes from Psilopsiagon aurifrons, assembly GCA_025447955.1. NCBI lineage: Eukaryota > Metazoa > Chordata > Aves > Psittaciformes > Psittacidae > Psilopsiagon > Psilopsiagon aurifrons. Next base: position 4,398 of record JAOEHY010037563.1, on the reverse strand, counting down.
TTAGCTGCTTTTCCTAACATAGATAAAATCAACAAGTCTTTGCATGTCTCTGTCAAATTTTAATCACAAAATAATCAGCGCTTACTGTGATGGTATGTAAGAAAAGTTAGAAGACAAGAGAAGGAATTGCTGAGGTGAGTAGCTCAAGAGAGGACGCCTTCAACACCTGATCGGGGGGAAGCTCAGCGTCCAGGAACTTCAACTCGGAGCGGCAACAGGCACCGAGGGAGCCTCAAGCCCTCGACAAGGCTCGCCCAGGGGTCGGCAGCCCAGCGGAGCGAGGAGCTGACTCACAGGGGCGGCGCCAGGAGGGGCGGCACCAGTCCTGACCGGGTAAAAACTGCCCCAGGGAGCGGCGAATGAGGCGGGCTTGAGGCAGTTGGAGCGGCAGTTGGAGCGGGGTGGTGAGCGCTCGCAGTGTGACCCGGGCTCGGTCTGGGAGCTCTGCTCTGG
>JAOEHY010037558.1:0-15146 GCA_025447955.1 Psilopsiagon aurifrons | reverse complement strand
TGCAGGCTCATGTTCATTTTTCCATTGACCAACACCCCCAAGTCCTTCTCCTCAGGGCTGCTCTGAATCTCTTCTCTGCACAACCTGTAGCTGTGCCTGGGATTACTCCGACCCAGGTGTAGGACCTTGCACTTGTCATGGTCAAACTTCATCAGGTTGGCATCAGCCCACCTCACAAGTGTGTCAGGGTCCCTCTGGATGGCATCCCTTCCCTCCAGTCAACCGAACCACCCAGCTTGGTGTCATCGGCAAACTTGCTGAGGGCGCACTCAATTCCACTGTCCATGTTACCAACAAAGATGTTAAACAAGATCAGTCCCAACACCAATCCCTGAGGGACACCACTCGTTACAGGCCTCCAGCTGGACATTGAGCCATTGAGCACAACCCTTTGCGTGTGGCCATCCAGCCAGTACTTTATCCACCGAGTAGTCTACCTATCAAATTGATGTCTCTCCAACTTGGTTTCTTTCAGTGTACACTCTTTACAGCGTAGCAATAAAGAGGTGACATTTTGGTATTAAAGCTTGTTAAGACCTTTACAAATAGTTAAATGTTGAATAAGGATTTAAGTGTTGGTCCATTTTAATGCTTGTGCATGAAAGCTGCAGTATTAAATCTGGGACCCATTATCCCAGTGTTTAGTTTGTAAATAACAAAAAGATAAGCTGAATTCATTATTTGAGGTGAAAATAAGCATCCTCAGTTTTGTCACAGATAAAATTTATTTTATTTTACAAAAATAAGATAATTAAAAGGAAAATTAACAGACATTAAAGGTGGAAATAAATATTCAAAATTAAGAAAAAGTATGTTTATTACTAGTGGTGTTAGGTGAAAAGCCATTCCATGTTCTGACACAATTTGAAATATTTATTGTATAAATACATTTCCCAAATGTGGTAGCTTATCGTCATAATGCCCAGCAATGTACAGAATGATACTTCTTTAGCCCATTTTTATTTTCTGGTTACTTTCATGGAAATTAAATTTTAAGGGTATTTCAGTCTCTTCAACTATACAACTGAGTAATTTTCTTTTCTTCCTGCTCAAACAGTCCCAGCAGTCTTAGTTGTGTTGCCTAGATACTCATCTCTTGCAGCATCTGTAAATTTTCCAATTCAAGAGGAGGGTTCATATTCTAAATAAAAAAGAGAAATCTTGGGGCAGGGAGGGGGAATCCTTTGTTACCAGCTGGCCCAAGTGGTGCAGTGAATTTTGCTGTTGAGAAAAATGAGGTTCTATTTGCTCAGTTGTACAGGGTTAATCAGAAGTATTGCCAGTTTGTTCAGAATCTTGTTACATACATGAGGATTACATTCAGGGTAAAAGTATATTGTAGCCTGAGATGTCTGTCCCTGTCAGGCAAAATGGTTCTTACATCTGTTGTTTTTTTGTTGTGGTTTTTTTTTTTTTTTCTTCCTCTGGAATGTATTTAGCAAGTAGTAAGCTTTGAATTTATATTCAGGAATACATTTAACAGTCATATTTCATAATTCAGTTCTGCAAGCATCTGCGTAACCTGTGCTCACTTTAAAAAGAATGTAATACAAAGTCAAGTAACTTGCATCTACATGGGTATATGAAAAGCTATATTAATATAGTGGAACATGATTTTATGAATTACCATATATATTATTATTTTATGTTGGATGTTAGTTTGTCTTGCCTGCCACTTTTTCGATTAATCTTCTTGCAAAGCGCTGATAAATACTTCTTTTTCTTCTTTCCTTTCTTCCTTCCCACAAGTGATTGCTGAGACAGTTTTATCAGTGTGGGTTTGATTCCATTAGTATTCAGATTTTTGTAAGCAAAGCAGCAAAAGAAGCAGAATGTTTAATGCAGTTCTTTTCATTTTCTTGCACGTGTACTTGCAGAAATTGCTAATTAAGTAAACAGGGTTTAAGGAAAATTATGACTGACAATTTATTCATGTTTATGGCTTTTTAAAAGGGCAAAGTTTAGATCATTGGGAGTTCAGCCTGCTACATCTGTAATAAGCTTAAAAAGCTATTTACTAATGAGTTTAATTTTTCTCAACCTGATTCTTCCATTTTTAGATTGCAATGCTGGGCTGTAAAAACAATGAAATGTACAAAAACTTAATTCACCTTGAGCTGGATTAAGCTTTCTAATGTACGCTTACTGTAAGAGGAAGCCCTACTGCTTTGGAAAGGAACAGTACCTTTTTTATGTAGCTCTACTTCTCAAATACTAATCTTCAGTTGAAGTGTCAAAATTATAATATACAGAAGAAGGTGTGGATTTGGAATGCCATAAATTGGCCAGTTTTCTTTTTAATTGGAAGTAAAAATGAAAAAAATTCTTTTGATATTTTTATCTCACCTTGTCTTTTGTCTCATTTTACATTTTTTCTTACTGGCAGTTGCACCAGAATTTATTGTAGCATTTTATTCACGAGATTATTTTTTTTCTGAAGGTAAATTAAATAATAGAAAATTCAAGTTTTATAAAATGGTATGACAGTGAGCTACCTCTCTGTTGACAGAGGTATTGATTCTTATGAGACCTCCTGTACATGCATGCTGTGGGCACTGCTGTGCAAGAGGTGCTTTTGCACTTGGGAGTATCTTAGTTGTCTCTTCTCTGTATAAGTAAGTGCGAACATCTTTGTCCTAATAAACTTTGATTAGACACTTACTCCTGCTTTAATAGTTTTATTGCTCCCTCTTGTGGTTCCTGCAGCTGTGGAAGGTTTTTTTTACAGACCTGAAGTTTTTGTGTCGCAATAGTTGATCTTTTTAACAAAGTGTAAATACGAACAATAAACACTAAAACCAGATTTCTGTAGAAGTGATCTTATCCAGTTTAGCTATTATTTTTATATACTTTTGTTATTGTTGTTAGTAACAAAAAACACTGCATTCAGGCTGAAAGCCCTATTAAAATGAGGACTGTCTGGGGCAGAGTTGGGTTGCCAGTTTTTGATTTAGTTCTGCACAAAAGCAGAGAAGTGACTCTGTGACTTTTGTCGAATGTCGACATTTAACAAAGAAAATCCCTACTTATATTGCATATTTCTGTTGCAGAAGTGTGATTGTAGATTTTATTTTTTTTTTTTTAAGTTTTAAATCACTGTGGAGTTTTTTTGTGTATGTAGTTTTCCACACAGCAGTACAACAGTGGACAGAGCCTGTTGAGTATCTGAAATTTGCAGAGCAGTTTAGGAGATCTAAGCATTCTTTCAATGACTTGAATTCAGTGAGTTAACTTAAGACATTTTTCCAGTTGCATTCATTATGTGCATTGTGGGAGTATATCGTCTTTTTAAGTGTCCAGCAGTGTTGGTCTCTTTCTTCCTGGGTAATGGTACAATACCCAAAACAATGATTTCTAATTTTAATGGGGATACCAGATACTACTTTCCAGGTACCACTTAACTGAGGCTATATGTGCTATTTTATTCGAAGCTTGAAGTAATCAGAATAGTTAGGGTTGAAAAGGGCCTGAAGATCATCTAGTTCAAATAAAAACAGAACCAGAGGCTGATATTGTAATCAGCATAGTATGTTACAAAACTTGAGAATACCTTTAAGGTCATCTACCCAAAATACTGGTTGTTTGAACCCATTTAGATTGTTTGTGCCTTTGGCCATAGGTTTAAAGTGCAATAGTACTTCAGAAACGGGACAGAGTATTTTTTGGTAAGGATTTTTTTTTTTTTTTAATTCACAACATTATTAGTGACTGCATTTAAAAAAAAAAAATATCTTTCAAAGTTAATTACCAAAAGGTATCGTAGTTTTAACATGACAAGTTTCCCTGTAGGCCTTTGGTAGTTAGTAAGTACTTGCGTTTATTTTGCATACTTGCGAAAGTCTTCAGTGAGACCAGAAGTTGTCTCAGTGGGAAGTAACCTCCACCGTGAAATGTCTGAGCTGATATAGTTAGAACACTTGACTCTCTTTGGCTGTTTTCCCGTATACTTTTGCAAGTTTTCACATTTTGGTTTATCTCTCTAGGAAACCTTCTCATCCTCAACTTGAAGCTTTCATTAAACATATGTCGAAAGGGTCTGCAGCCCAGATGGGTGGTTCACTAAGCGGCCTGCCTCGCTACCCTAGCCATTCTTTGTGTGAAATGGGAGAGCTAACACAGACAGGTAAGTTCCAATACAGATCTGTGTTTTCCTCTGTTCTGTTAAATATAGTCTGCTTGAAAAGGGATCTCCCATTTTTCTTTCTATTGAAATAAATGCTTTTTTAATGGGAAATTTATAATGTTGGTCATAGCCTAGGTTCTGCTGAGATATGAATAGTGTTAGAGTCTCTACAGTAAAAGAGGTAACAGTTCTAGAAACTGTGCTTTATCCTATAGCTTGCCAGTTCTCTTACAGATCCATCACACTTGCCATCTCTTAATAATGTTATTTGTAACAAGTCAGAGCACTCACACCACAAAACTGCTTGGTCACCCTTGTAAAAAATGGCATTGCTCAGTCCCTCCTCAGGAGGGTCTGTAAGGGTCTGTAATTCAGCATGGCCATGGAACTAAAGAACAATCACTTAGTTGCCAGTTTTTGCCTATGATGTAACTACTGTGTCCCCTGCAAGAGATTCAGATGTAATAGATAAATTTGATTCTTGTAGTATAGAAATAGAAAACTTTGTAGACACGGTGCTTTTTTCTTCTCTTCTCCCCTGCCCCAAGCTTTGTAATGAAATCCCAAGGTTGTGGGGTTTGGCATATTTATTTTTGTATTTTTTTTCCACTGGAAAATTAGTTATTTTCTTATTCCATCTATCAGGTCTGCTGAGCTTTTTATTGCGACAAAAGGTGGAAATATTAGCAATTAAATTCGAAACAACTATTTTTAAAAATCGAAGTTTTAAGCCTTATCAGTATTACTTCTGACAAGAAGACTGCAGATCTCTGCTACTCAATGTATTGTTTAGGTTAGTTTATCTGTACCAAAGGGGTGGGGGAGATGGGAGGTAATCAAAGTGTTGCAGTGAGGGATTTGTCTATATAGAAGAAAGTATGTGGAGAGTTGGGAGTAATGTGGTGCTGAGGGCATAGGGAATGTTAGAGATAAAGGGTTTGGGACTGGAGAGTGAAAATGGTAGTGCTGGATCAGAGCAGTGATAAAAGGGCCATTTGCAAAAGACCTGGGGCTGCTGTCAGCAGGCAATAGAAAATATGAGGGGAACAAAAAGTAAGAAGGCAGAAGTATAGAAACAAGTTGTTACTTTGTATGAAACAGATTCCACTGCTCTTGGAATTTTTTGTGTTCTCCACCCAGAATAGCCAGATGAACTAGTATGGGCTGAAGTCCACATGATTGTTTGCTGTGCTTATTTTTCTTCATGTATCCATATCAGTGTGTCAGAACCAAACATACAGAAATGCTTTGCCGCAAACACGTGGAAGCATACTGTTACACCACTAGGCAGAAATGTGATTGTGAAAAGGGTTGTTCACACGTGGATTTTTCTCTTCAACATTCATGAATTTAATTCACGTTAATATCACTTTTTGTTCTCCTGTATCTTTTCAAATTTTAACACTGATCTATGTGGATCTGGGTAGTCAGTAGATTTGGAGACTGACTATGGAGAACAAAAAGAGTGTTGAAGATCTGGGGAGTTAGTGGCAGTTTCCACTTGCCAACTGTCTTTCCAGGACTCTCCTGTATTCTTCAGTCCAAAACTTGCCTGTCATATTCTTATAAGTTCTGGGATCCCACCAGAAAAAATGCTTGTATTAAGCCAGTGTCAAGTCCTGCAAAGTGATGTCAGGAGAAATCTAGTCAGGTTACCAAGGAACTCCTCCTAACACAGCATGTTGTGTGTGAAACTGGACTCAACACCACCCACAACTTGTAACTGAGAGAGTGTTTGTGACTTGTATTGCCTGTACTGAGCTGTATAGATGGTCTAGTTCATAAAGGGCTCATGCCTGCTGCTTTGCTGCTGTGGGAGGATAGCACAAGCAAGGTAGATTCTGGAATAAAGGTTTTGGCGTGTGAGAAGGATACACACCCTCTTCCTTTCCAGCTGGATCAAGGCAGAGCATTAGTGTAAGATTTATTAAGTAACTGTAGTACTTCCCTGAAGAAAGTTGGAGAAGGAAGTTTGATGCAATTGACTCACCTCACCACTCTGTTTTGTGAGTTTACACACTAGTTTACATTCTGTGTATTTCCTGGCTGCTGGTAGTTTTACCAGCTGCCATAAATTTTGCAGGGAGCACAGCATTCACTGCCTGCCTGAAAACCTGACTCAGGTGTAGTCTGGATCCATCTTTGTAACTGTCTTTCAGTTATGGTAGACCCATTCAGTCTGTGTCTCCAATCCAAAAAAACACTAAGGTCTGAAACAAATCTTGTGGAACCGGCTTTATCTGCATCTCAGTTTAGCTCCTAGAATCTGAGGCGTACTGAAGAATAGCAAGTATCTCACATTACATGCAATTTTCCTAATAGTTAAGCATAGGTGAAGTTTGAACTTTTCTGACCTTTAAACAAATTGTTCATCTATCAGTAGGACTGCTAGCTGTGCTTTTTTTCTTTCCCCTCCAAAAAAACCTCAGAAGATTCTAATCATGTGTTGTAATTTCTTTTAAAATTCTCTTTCAGGGATTGTGCAACACTTGAAAAATGGACAACTATTGCGAGATATTTATATAAACAAACATAAACTGCTTCTGAGTGACTGGACAGCAAAACAGCTTTACTTGGAGACAACAGGAAAAAGTCGAACCCTGCAGAGTGCTTTGGCACTGCTCTACACTTTTTTGCCAGATTTTGACTGGAAGAAAATCAACATCAGACATCAGTGGAGCACCATTTTTTGCTCTGGAAGCTGCAACTGTCCTATGCGAAACCACTACCTGGAAGAGGAACAGCGCAGACAGTACAGTTTGCGGGTGAAAAACAACGACTTAGAGAAAATATATGTGGATATGGCAAAGATTGTGGGCATTCCCACCAGGCAGTTGAGAGCTTCTAACCCAATAGATTCTCTCTTGTGCTATTTTTGCCACAATGTCAGTTTTCCTTGTACCAAAACTGGCTGCATTGATATGGAACACTTCAAAGTGATCAAAAGTCATCAGTTGGAGGATGAGAGAGAAAGACAGGAAAAGAAACTTTACTTCTTGTATGCACTATTGGCTACTCATCCTCTCCTCAATCAGACTGTTAATCGGCTGCAGCGTATTGTAGGAGGCAAGAAAGAAGAAGTATTTGTTCTTTACTCTGCACATGATGTCACGTTGTCACCTGTTCTTAGTGCCTTGGGCATTACAGATGCCAGATTTCCTAGATTTGCTGCCAGGTTAGTTTTTGAGCTGTGGCAGGATGGGAAGAGACCCAAAGATCACTTTATCCGCATCCTGTATAATGGTGCTGATGTCACATTCCAGACCTCATTTTGTAGGGATTATTATAAACAGTCCACAAAGCCAATGTGCCCCCTAGAAAAATTTGTCAATTTTGTCAAGAGGGATGTGTTCTTAATTTTTAACAGCACTAGTTACTACGATGCATGTCATAGAAGACCACTGTAGGAAAGGAGAGAGGAAAGGAAGCAATGTTAACTTGGGTGTCAGTGAAAGTCTGTATTCTGGTTAGGGCACAGTTCAGTTCTTTTATTTCTTGTACTTGTATGTGTAAGTACAAAAGGATACTGCTTGAAACATTCTTCAAATAATTTTATTTTCATTCAGGCTGCAGGTAGTCTCCAACAGAAGAACAAGTACTGAGGGGGTGTTACGTGTATGTGTCTGCTCACATATGCTGTGTGAACTGTGATGATAAATTACATGGCTAATGTAACCTGGATGTCTCTTGATAAAGACTGAGAAAGCATAGACTTTGTTTCTCTGTACTCCAGAGCAATATTTGGATACCTTAATTTTAAAACCAAACCCCCAATCTCGCAGTCATTTTAAGCAGTTTGTATCAAGGTCTTTATGAATTCCAGGCATCTGTATTAAATCATTTGTAATGAATTCTTGAACCTTCCTACTGAAAAAAAAAAGGAAGCCTTTTAATGTTTAGGGGCAGGTCTTTAAAGCAAAGTGCATGTGTGCATCTGTGTGTACTTACCTGAGCATGTACAAAGGAGCATGTGCCTTTCTGGCCTCAGACGTATAAATATTTGGCTGTTGTTGCCAGTGCCAGAGAAGAGTGTACTGGAGAATAGATACAAAACTCTATTCTTTGATCGCACTTTCAGCACTTTGAATAGTTCAGACACAGTCTAGAAATATGTAAAGATTTTGTTGACATTAAAATAGATAGCAAACACTCACAGTACCACTAAACCTGAGTGGAAATTAGGGTTAGAAATCAGTTTTATGGTGAAGTTTTGGGCTCTTTGCTGTTGTGAAAATGTTTCAGCTGCTGTGCTATGGAACACATCAGTGGTTTTGGAATTCAATGTAGGGACTGCTTGAGACAACTTGACTAAACACTAAGAAAATTTTGTAGTTGATTTAGTATTTTTATCGACTAGGAAGTTCTTATTTTGTAAGATTAGACTTGTATGTATTTTACTGTGTATATTTATAACACAGTAGATTTTTCTTGTTTAGTTTGTAAAGAATTGTGAAGCTCACTTTAGATGGTTTTCCCCCTTGATCAGGACATTTAGACTTAAGAATAAACTGTCTTTTATGGGTAACTTGAACAATGAGTAAATATGAAAACTTGTACTTCAGACTGCTTTCATCTGTTTAGGAGTGGTAAATTGAGAACCAATTTTTGATAGAACTCAAAGAAATTTTATAATGGTGGAGTTTTTTTATGCCTGTAGAAATAATTTAGTCTGTGACTTGTGATGCAATGGTGCTAGTTTATCAAAGAAAACACAACTCAGCACAAGTTCTTTGACTATTGGCATTCCACTCTCTGATTTCAATGCTGCATTTGAGAATGTTTTTTTAAATAAAATTTTGGGTCCTGTTTGTAATTTGTGTGTTACATTTATTCTGACTTCCTTAGCTGTTTGCAGTAATGAGTGTGTATTGTGAAGCTGCTTGCTGCATTATTAACTTCTGCACCTCATACATATTTTGGTTCCTAGTCTGAGAAGGAGCAGATAAAACATTTTGCAAATATCGAAATATTATGTATGCCACATTAGAATGTGTAACTGCTGGGAACATTTTCTTTCTCTTTAAGAGACTAGCTCTGATAGTTGTCGTACATGTTTGTGTGCTGGAGGGCAAACAGGAAAAGAGAATCTGAAAGTTGAGCTCGCTTCGTTATAAATGGCATGAACTGGATCACTTGTCCATTGTGAGTACTAAGTACTCCAAAGAGCTGTTGAGCTATCAGCAAAAGCCAGCTATAGCTCTTCAGAGGGTTGTCTGTTGGACCTTTGTTGCTGTTTGGTGGGCATTTGCAGGAATGATGCTGAAATGCAGAAAATGTTACCATGGGCATATCATTGGTGTTTAAAGTGAGTTATTTAGAAACTTTGAAACCTTTACAGCTTCTGCATATGCCAGTCTTAGTGTTTTCAAAAGCCTGTGCTGGGAACAGCATTTAACCTTACATCTTCTTCTGAAGGACAGACCAGACCATAGAAGTGTTCTGGTTTGATTTCTTTGTGCAGAAAGATCCCCTTTGACTGTTGAAGAAGTTTTGAGATGCAGCCATGAATTGGAGGATATGTGAATTTGGGTGGATTTCTCACTTGTTGGGCTCAAAGAAGCATTGAAATCACAGATATTAATGGATATTGCAGCTGTTTTCCAGACTTCTAGCTTAATTTTTTTTTTGAGAGCAGCAAAAAGGCACTGATTTTCTGGACTTCTGGTTGCTGGTCAACTAATAAGTATTCTGCTTGAAGTTTCAAGTAGACCTGGAGGTTAATTCCCTGAGGTAAATGAGTTAAGTTAGGTGCCAGGAAATATGCTCATCTGTATAGTCACACATCTTGAAAAAACTGAGACAGATGCAGAAACACTAGTTTCTCTTAGTAGTTGCAGTTCCCCAGACTGCCCCAGATATCAAATGTCTGCTGTTTCTGGATGTCTGATCTCAGTCGACGCTGCTGTGTGGAAGGGTGTCCCTAACAATGGTGGTAAGGGTGAATACGAAGTATTGCTATCCTCTAGTCAGAGTTCTCTTTATGCTTGGAGAGGTATGGGAACTGGTATTTAATTCCTCATTTCTGTCTTCTCTTCTTCAGCCTGTGTTTCATGGCTAGCTGTAAACATCTGTAGGTTTTTAAGGAGGGTAGAAAAGTGGGTATAGGGATACTCCATGCTCTTTCCCACGTTGTTCAGCCAAGCACAACCCCTGTCACTCCTTACTACACAATCTCTGAATAAAGGAATGATCCTTAACATCATGTTTTTAAGAAGGTCGGTGTGGTGCTGAGTGACTTAAAAAGAACAAACAAGTGTACATTATATAAATGAAGGAGCACAGGCTGAATGTAACCCTTTTGTACAGAGAATTGTATAAGAAAAGAGGTGCATGGCCATAGTGGAATGTAACAAGGTGGAAAGGGGTGGACTTAATAGTTGGTGGTTTACCTTTGTCAGTTCTTCTTGTGGCATCCAATCTATAACAGTTTGAACAATCAGATGCATGTGTGTGCAGTATAGTGAAAGGCACCTATTTTCCAGTTGTTGCTCTTCCTGCATGCTTTTGTCTTTTCTTTGAAGAAAAAACAATGTTACGTGAAAATTAACAGGTAAGTAACATTTCCTGTTTCTAGCGGAAATGCAGACAGACCATTGCAGTTACTTCAAACATATGTATATGTTGCTGTTAACAAAACTTCTCCAGAAATCCAACAGGAATTAATAATCTTATAACATTGCAGTGTATTTTTGTTCAGACAACTTTTGAGTATCTCCAAGAGTCCAGACCCCCCAACCTCAGTCATCCTCACAATAAAAAGCAAACCAACAAAACAGGATGTTTCCTTTCTGTTCAGGTAGAACCTCCTGTGTTTCAACCTCATGTGCCTACTGCCTTTTGGCCTGTCGCTAGGCATCACTGAAGAGATCTCTTTTATTTACACCCTCCCTTCAGATACTGGTATGCATTGATGAGATTCCCCCTGAGCCTTCTCTTCTTTGGGGTAAACAGTCCCAGCTCTCTCAGCCTACCCTCATGTAAGAGATGCTCCCATCCCTTAATCATTGTGGACCTTCAGTGGAGACTTCACAGCAGCTCCATCTTTTCTGTACTGAGCATGATAAAGAGCACGATAGCTCTTTGAGCCACAGTGGCCTTCCACTATGGGCAGGTCAGTGGTGAGGAAACCTGACTGGGGAACTTAAGGAAAATCTGGAGCAAAATTTTGAAAGGTTCAGAAGGGTCAGATTCTTCATGTTTAGATGGCCGAAGATGCAGATCAGTTATAACAGAAGGTATCTTTTCCTTCATATTTTTGTGTTCATGTCATAAATAATTTTCCTTTTTTCCTGTAGCTGTCAGTGTGAGCAGGGACTTACTAACCATATTGCTAGCACCTGCTCACCTCTGTGTCTGAGGGTCAGTGCATGGGCATTACCAAATCTCTAAGGTAAAAAAAAGAAAAAAAAGCCAAGTTACTTATTCTTCTGTGTATACATAGTTCATGAAGATATGCTCATCTCTTCTAAGCCACATACTCAAAGGGTCTGCAGCAATTAAAGACTCGATATATCTCTATTGCCACTGGCAGAGCTAAGTGCAGGGCTAAGATCCTTCTCTCATACCTCTAACATGGCTATGGAGACAAAAGGATAAGCAAACTGCATTATCAAACTTATTATGGTTTAAAGTTTGACCTAACTCATGATTCAGTTTGCAATTCTGAGTGCACTTATATCTGGACTAAGGTAATAAATTTCACTGCTCTGGGAGTGGGGATGGCACACTTGCCTTCATGGTGTCAAGTCTCTTCCCTCTTCAGTTGCCAGCGCAAAACAGAGAGTACTGTGAGAAGCACTAGGGGGTTTTCAGCCAAGATGCTCATGGAGAAACTGCTTCAATGGCTTCACAAAAGGTCACGAGGAAAGGCTGGTAAAATCAGAGCTCAGGCTGACACAGGTAAATCAAGTCCCACAGCTGGGATAAGGGAGAGACCTCTGTCGGACACAGAGCTGGGTCTATTACAGAAGAAAAGAAGAAAAAGTGCATGAGGGTGGAAGAGACATGTAGTAGCAATGTGTATGAACACAGCGTAACCACAAGGACCCTTATCATGGAGAGGCAGCCACAATACTGGATCGGAGAAATGACTCCAGGCCAAAGGGGCTCACCCACCTGTGCTGGCTCATCCCTCCTGTTCTGACAGACTCAGATGCACATTAACGTTACCATGTGCTGTGCCAAGCTGAGGCCCTGCTCCAGGAGCTGCCAGCCTTCAAAACAGAGTTACTAAAGGCCTGGAGAAACAGCTATACTGCAAAATCGGCCCCAGTCCCCAGATCGCAATCCCAAGGGAAGCATGATGCAATGGACCAACTTAGTAACATCATGCTTGTATCCATGTTGACATCTGACAATATGCTGGATGGTTACGAGTTCATAGAAGTCCTGCTTCTGAAGGCTACACCAAGCTTCTCACCTATCTCTGGGATGGCCATAGTGCTCCAAGCAGGTCAGACTTGCCACTTGTAAAACAAGACTGGAGGAGTGTGGAATACTTAAGGAAATGTGGGGTAATTAGGAATTAAATTTATATCTGAAATGAAGCATTGTCCACACATAAGGGAAAAACGGACTTTCAGGGCCTCTTGGGGCGAGATGAAGCCACACCTGATATACCAGGAATGTGCACTCCACAGCTGTTCCTGTGGCAACACAGATGGAGGGTAGAGCGAGGTGGAGATCTCGTATTACGCTTTGTCCTAACTTCAGCAAAAGATGGGAACTAGGTGGTGCAAGAAACTGATAAGCTGCATACTTGCTATGCTGAGCCAGCAGCCTGTCATCTTTTGACAGAATGCCATCCTCTCTGTGAACTTTGCTTCATTAAAATGTCATTATAATGCATATACATGCTAAAATACACTCCCATCTCCAATGCGACCCTCCTCCAAATGAGACCACCCCCTTCTGAGTTATGCGCTCTGAATTCTTGGTGTCATAAAGCAAGAGAGATTTGCACCAATAATAATAAAGGTATGTATGACTAGAGTCACTCAAGCTCCACCTTGAAGGTGAAAATAATATAAAATGACTCGAGAGAGGGGGATATTAGGGAAGATACCATCGTGGACGAGTTGAGGAAGATAACATCAACTAACTCCTGGGACCAGTCTACGGGCTGGACCTCCCTTCCCCCACCACAGGGACACCTGTGGGTAAGACTTGCACTGTATCCAGCGCTTTCCTAGGAAAACAAGGAATCTCTGTAGAGTTACTTTTTCTGTTACCTGTATATTTTAGAGCCAGGCTGTGTTAACTTTATTGAGCACTTGTATTCATGTAACCATTACTCGCACTTGCTTTTGCAGACAGTATTTATCACTGACAATCCATAAGGACCTGTACCTGTTGCATCAATAAACTAATTTTCTCATTAAACGTGACCTCATTTCGAGCTGTGGCACACTATCAGTGAATCCAGATCAGTAAGGTTCGAATTAGCGAACGCAGCTGGACTGGTAGCTGCATATTGCAGCCACTCCCTGTCCTTACTCTAATAAAGCACGGGGTTTGTTTTCCCCCGACTTATAACGCAACAAGAAGGAAGCAAGAGGGCTTCTCAGAAAGGAATGACCCAGGCTGTGTGTGGTGGCCCACAGCAGACTGGCTCTTCGTTCTCACCATGGCACGTGGGCACCAGCTCCAGCCTGGACAGCAGAAGGAACGTGGCTTCCAGGTGGTAGCTGTGGAGCAGGCCCATTTATACAGCCGGTGACTCCATGGTAGAGTGACACAGATGCAAGACTCTTGACCTGGCCTTCCCTTCCAGGACTACTGCCACCCAATGAAGAATACACACAGCTGCTCATCTTGCACCAGGTTCCATGTATTATCAGACCGCCCGACAGGCAATAACACATCTTCTTTACCAGAAAGCACAACACTGATCACTAATTATTGAAAACATAAAAAAACCAAACACCACCACCACTACCAACACCCCCAAAAACCAACCAACCCAACAATCCCAGCCACTGCAGCAGCGGCCTGTAGCTTGAGGTCTGTGCCTAATAGAGCTGTAGTAGTGCACAATTCTGTCACGGCTGTTGAGAGCAGTGCAGTTGACAACACTAACATTACTGTAGGTTGGTTGGTTTTTATAAGGACAGTGCAAGCAGCTTGTAAACAAACTGTTTAGATTTTAAGTTCCTAAAGGTCCTACGCTTGGCTTTATGGCCTAATTAAAGAGGCCTGCAAGTAGGTTGTCAGGCTTTGTTTTCCCAAAGAAATAAACTGAGATGGGAAAAGGAAGCAGTACATGACATAGACTAGCTCCACCTTGCTCCCTTCAGGCAGTGCAGACAGAAACCCTCCACTTTCCCATGGAGCTTCCAAGATTATAGACATGCCAAGGCATGGGTTCTCTGCTGGGAGGCCTGTTTCGATGGGACCTAGCAAGCTTTGAAGTCTGCGGAGGGGAAGCTAGCAACAGCTTTCTTTTGAGATGCAATGAGGGAGAAGAGGCTACAGAGGAGCGGCGCTCCAGAGCACTCAGCGTTTCTGGAAACCATCTTGATGCTGACAGGGATCAGTTTCAAAAGCGAAACCAAACAACCCAAATGCTTGCCTGCAGATTCTCTCAGTGAACAGCTACCGTGTTGGGAAGGGGTCTCTGGTCTCCCAAACAAATAGTCTTGGTGTTTTGACTACTGAAGGGAGCCCAGAAGTTAGCAGGAAGTTCCCCAAAACTTGAATGGATACAGGTTTGTGTACTTTAGTTTTGCATCGCTTTCTCAGCCGGATGAGAAATTAAGGGTCTGCATTTCTGCACGAGTTGCAGCTCTGTGCTGTTTCTCAAAGGTGCATTTTAAAGCACACACAGACGGTTTCAGCGGTAATGAAAAGGAGCTTAAACGCACACGCACAGACCGCGCCGCGCCGCCCGGCGCCTTCACCTCTGTCAGGCCCAGGCCCCAGCTGACACGAACCGCCCCGCCTGCCGCCGGCGCGGGGAGTCCCGCTCTTTCCCTCCGGCGAGGCGCAGACGCGGCGGGCAGGCGGCGGGGGGCGATGCCCGGCG
>JAOEHY010037557.1:0-32601 GCA_025447955.1 Psilopsiagon aurifrons | reverse complement strand
GTCCTTGGCCAGACCAAAATGTACTAAGCAGTAACTAAAACATTGGTGTTATCAACACTGTTCCCAGGCCGAAAGTCCAAAACCACAGTGCTGCACCAACTACTAAGAAGGAGAAAAATGACTGCTACTGCTGAACCCATGACAATGAGCCAAGCGTCTCAAACACCCTTCCACACAACCAGCACCATGGTGGGTGATGGGAGGTCCCCTCTGCCTCCTGGGGAGGAGCCTGTGTCCATGCCAAGCCTGGGCCTTCCCTTGACCTTATCCCTTTTAGTCCTGGAAGCTTGTTGCCAAATCGAATTGAAGAAAGCACCTGCAGGCATGGCTAAAGGAACATCTGTACTGACTTCTTGGGTTTGACTGTGTGTAGTCAGTCAGCGATGTTATATTCCATGGGATGACAATTGGAAGGGGAAAAAGAACCTGCTTTTCACATTTCTTTTGCTCCCTGAATGCTGACTTCATATAGTCCCCAGGGGAAGTTGGGATTAGGTATAAGAAAGGAGTTCTTCCCTGTGAGGGTGGTGAGGCCCTGGCGTAAGTTGCCCAGAGAAGCTGTGGTCCCCATCCTGTGCACATCTGTGGGAGGAAAGCTACAGAGCTTTAAAATTTCCATAGGCTGTTTGGGGTGATAAATGTACCTGGGATGGGATGGGATGTGGTTTCTGCTTCTGAAGCTGTTGGTCATAAGTTGTCTGACCGTTAGGCAGTTTAGATAAATCCCTTTGCAAATATTGGTACATCTGATTTGTGTTTAAGTAGATCTGCTCTAATCCAGGTACAGGTGGATCCGAAACGGCCTCTCCCCCTTGCAGTCATCTTTACCAGTTGGCGTTTGCATTTCGAAGCAGCCCTTCCCATATTCATTTTGCTGCTCTGTTTTGCTCAGTGTTTAAAATAAACCCCAGACCCTGAAAAATGAGACTGACATTTACTATTAAACGCTGGAGGCACAAACTGTGTCTGTTATATTTCTCAGGAATTGTGCTTCTGCGCTATGGATGCGTGAAGGGTAAGATAAACCTGAGAGCTGCCCTCCCTACCAGTGGGCTCCTATCAAGTAGTTGTCAAAATAAATGCATTACTCAGCTTCTTTGAGGTGCTTACAGGGCTATTTCAGTGCATTCCCATTTACCCACAAAGTGAAACTGTTCCATCTGTCAATAACCATTTCTCATGTCCCTGTTCTTGGTACCAGCCTATCGTGAACATAAACGTGTTGCCTAAATTCTGTCTGTGGAGCTATCTGTGAAATTCACAGTAACTTCCCTTTCCTGAAGCTTTAACTTCAGCATCCATTACAGTCATATATCCCAAAGCAACATGGGGCTGTGCAGAACTAGAATGAGAAGTCCTCACCCAACACATATTTCTGATAGTGCCTCAACTTTAGTGTTTAGGAGGAATTTATGTTTAGGAGGAACTGCTGAGAATTTGAAGGAAACTGGGTCTGCTGAAGGAAGTCTGCTGCCCTTGAGAGTAAATATATTCATGTTAAAAAGGGAAAAGTAAATAACATGTTCCTGTTAAGTGCCTGTTAGTTATACATATTACATCTAAAAGTAATTGTCATTTAATTAGCAGTCTAGCAATACTGGAAGGAGATGAAGTTACAGCGATACTGTGATTATTCCTGACAGACAGCGAAGGGTTTTATTTCTGGTAACGCAATTCCTGCAGAAGTGATTTGGACCAGCCCTTCACTGAGTGTGAGCAGCACCACGGAGCTGAACCTTCCGGGGCAGGGGGCACAGCCAGCAGGAGGGCAAAGCCCCAGAGGTGCTACCAAAATGTGCCCACTACAGGTTTTGCATAATTGAGGTCTACTTTGTCCACAAGGAATTGGATGTTTGCATTTGAGAGTCCAGAGGAGGCCACAGAGATGCTGCGAGGGCTGGAGCAGCTCTGCTCTGGAGCCAGGCTGGGAGAGCTGGGCTGGGTCAGCCTGGAGAAGAGAAGGAACTGGGGAGACTTCAAATCAGGTCCTAGTGCCTAAAGGGGCTCCAGGAAACCTGGCAAGGGCTTTGGACAAGGGCCTATAGGGACAGAACAAGGGGAATGGCTTTAACCTGACAGAGGGGAGATTGATATGAGCTCTCAGGCAGAAGTTCTTCCCTGTGAGGGTGCTGAGGCGCTGGCACAGGGTGCCCAGAGAAACTTTGGCTGCCCCATCCCCGGCAGTGCTCAAGGCCAGGTTGGATGGGGCTTGGAGCACCCTGCTCTAGTGGGAGGTGTCCCTGCCCATGGCAGGGGGTTGGAACTGAATGAGCTTTAAGGTCCCTTCCAACACAAGATAGTCTGTGATTTTATGATTTGAAAACAAGTGGTAATGGGATTAGGGTTAAATACCAGGTTAGACGAGCATGTGTAGTCTTTGACACCCGAACTCTGGTTTCCATTTTAGGTATTTCTAAGGGTAAACATTTGGTCTTTTTCCCACACCAAACGTTTTGTTGTAAGTCAGGGGCTGCAAGTGCCAAAAGATCACATGTTAGAGAAAATAAGTACACAAAACTTTTCACCTTCCCAGCAGCGAAATCCCAGCATTCGTTTCCTCCCTTGTCTTTGGATTTTTGAAGTGGCATAAATGCGCATCCTTCAATCTAGGGCTACGTGAAAGCATTGTCTTCTAGAGGAACTGGGAAATGGCTTAAGGGTGTTGGCTGTAGCTGTGTAGGTTCATTCCAAGTATCTAGGAGGACTGGTGAAGGCACCTCCCGTTCTGCTCAGAGCTGCCCAATGATGTGGATTTCATTAGCAGAAATGAGGTTTTAAGCTACTTCTGGTGAAGCTGTGAAGCCGGTCCCTGACATTGCCCTGGGGAGTTCTGCATCTCTAATGTGGACTAAATAGGCCTGATTTGCATAGACAAACACTTCTGTTTTAATGAAAAGTTCACATGGGATGGAAAAGCCCTGGATCAGCTCTTCTGGAGGGTGCTTGCCACTCGAGTTGAAGAGCCAGATGACAGTCAGTAGTCGGAAGAGATCGTGACCTCCTCTTGATTAATCTTTCAGGGTGTGCGCCTTCCTTACCTATCCCAAGTGAAGGAACAGCAGCTTTCTGCGCATGGTGCAGTGGTAGGCAGCTTGGGGAAGAGACTCTGATTTCCTCTCACTTCCCAACTCAGATTAAAATAACAAGCTGCCTTGTTTCAGTAGATTTTTATCTCATGTTTGTTAACATGTTTTAACTAATGAGATAGAAAAAAACATCTACTTTCCTATCAGCGCCTAGGCTTTGTGGCTTAGCTCCTGGGTTTGATTACAAGATACACTCTGGCTGGATAATTCCTATGCAAGGAAAATGTAACAGCAATTTGCAGATCTGCTCTGAGTGTAAGACCTTTAGAGGACCGGTAATATAAGGAAAGGAATACCAGGTTAACTAAACACTCCGCTTTTCTGACTCCTCATCCATGCTAATCTGTTCTTCCCTTTGTGTTTTGTCTTGGTGTGCAATAACTTACCAGACAGGAAAAGTATTTTTCTTGCTATCATTCCCTGATTTATCACACCCTCCAAATCTGAGGCTCTGGTTTGCCTCTCTGATAGGAGATTTAGAAAGGCTTTTTCTCGAGAGCATCTGGGTATTACACTCATCTGGCAGATGAGGAAACAGAGGTGCAAGGAAGTTCAGTGCCTTGCCTGAGGTTCTTGACATGGAAATTGAAGCCGGCTCACAACAGCGACAAAGTCAAATCTATCTTAAGCAAGGTCACAGACATGGGTAGACTTAATAGATATTTTTAAAAATACCTAGTTTTCACAGCTTCTTTGCTATTAAAAGTTTATGTGGTATTAATCTCCAGTAAATTCAAGAAAGGCATTCAATCTAGCATCTCCTTTATGGTCTTCTCTTATTTGTAATTTGTTTTGCGGATTCCATAGTACTTTGCAACAGGGGGAAAATAAACCCATTTGAAACAGACAATTAACCAAGGTCACTGGGGCAGGGAAGCTAGAATTATTCAAGAAACAAGTATTGCAGATGCCACCCTAGGGATAATATTCAGCAAGGAATGCTGCTGTGGGCTGAAATGGTGTTCCTCTGTAGAAATGTTATTACATTCTCATGAAAGGCATCCAGCTTTTATCTACACAAGCCATTACGCAGGCAGTGAAGGGGAGCTGAGAGCATGGCTCCTGCCTGACTCCCCATCTGTGTGTAGATGCCCCACTGCAGGAGGCAGAAGCAGTTTATGTTTCTTATTTGGAGATGTGCTTCATTGTGTGACATTAGTTTTTGGGCTTTTGTGATGCTAAGGAGGGATTCTTCATCAGGGATTGTAGTGGCAGGACAAGCAGTGATGGGTCTAAATTTAAACAAGTGAGATTTAGGTTGGGTATAAGGAAAAAATTCCTTACTGTGAGTGTGCCCAGAGAAGCTGTGGCTGCCCCATCCCCAGCAGTGTTCAAGGCCAGGTTGGATGGGGCTTGGAGCAACCTGCTCTAGTGGAAGGTGTCCTTGCCCATGGCAGGGGGTTGGAAGTGGATGAGCTTTAAGGTTCCTTCCAACCCAAACCATTCTATGGTCTTGCCCTCGTGCGCTGCTGTTGTCCCATGGCTGCCCTGGCACTCAAACACACTTCTGTTACTGCAAAGTTCTTTAATTAATGATCTGAAGTTCACTTTTAAAGCTCCATAGCACGCACCCAGGCTACATCTGCCCCTCATGTTTGCTTTTGAGAGAAGTGAAGGGGTGAGACGTGGCACCATCAATTTGCTTTTGCAGTTGAGGAACTTTAGGGGAGAAGTGCTGTGAGGTCCTGTGCCAGGCAGGAGAATGCTGCCCCGTCCTCATCCTCTCTGGTACTCCATGGAAGTGGCCAAACCTGTCTCTGAGGACAGGGGAAGAGGAGCGAATCACAATGGTAGGGCAGAGGTGATGAAGTTTCTCCTGTACAGTGAGTTGTCTTGCCTTGGCATAATTGCATTTCAAAGAATGGGGTTGCTTCCAGCCCTGGGCTCTGGCCAACCTCTCCTGCCACAGCCTTATGACTCCATGGTCCCCAAGAGTCAGGCTCTGCAGGGCAGTTCCCAGGGATGTGGATGGTCACTAAGCCAATTGCAATTGAAAAATGGGCTTCTTGTTCTCCGGTTAGTTTTTGATTCTTTTGGTTCCTCTCCTCTTCCATTTCTCCAACGTTGCCCCCTCCCAAACCTGAAGGACCAGATGTTTGCTCTGTGGCTTTGCAGGCATTCTGGCTGCAGATCTCAAAACGGCACATCACTCAGGTATGGTGGCAGCCCCACGCTGGCCCTTGGAGCACCCAGAAGAGACACTGCTCCTCCACCACCCCAGAGCCATCCTGCAGTGTTCAGACTGGGCTCAGTGCTCTGCCCAGCCTGGCCAGGGAGGAGCTGCAGTGGAGGACTCCAGCCTGGAGTCTACTCACGAGACCAAGCAGTCCCCAAGCCCCAGGAGCACAGCTTATGGAGTGAGGTCTCCACCCCATGGAGAGCTGCTGCCTGTGGGTAGGGTGTGATTTAACCCCATTTTACAACCAGAGGGGACAAACATTAATGCTACATACTTGTATTTAATTTCCAGGCATGTATTTGCTTGCTCTAAACCTGTGTTACTCATTCTGGTCTTTGTTTATTCTGCAGCATGTTCACTGGGCCACAAATGCAGGAGCACAGAGGTGACAGCACTGACAGTTGTTTCTGTTTGCAAATCAGGTCCTTAATGTGTCTATAGCCAAAAGAAAATTGTGTGTTTTCATAGAGTGCCATGTGAAAATAAACTGGTGTTATTCCTTAACTTGGTGTCATCAGGGAAATAATTGATAGGCCATTATTTAAAGCCATGGGCTTAATTTGATTGAATTTGGTCATTACCTGGAATGATACACAAATGATGAGTTGGTTGAATCTTAGCCATAGAGCTCAGAATCTCCCATTGTTTCCTGCTGAGCTACTGGCTCTTGCCAGTGACTCCCTGTGGAAGCATGGAGGTGCCGACAGGCGCCTAAAGTGGGGAATTGTGTGTGTTTTGGACAAGTCTGAAAGCTCAAAATGGGGAAATGGAGATGTTTCATTTTGGCATGTTAAATTAGGACTGTTAGGTTCGGCAGAGTGACAGGCAATGCCTTGCTGGGCATGTAAAGGACCATCCCAAATACATGGGATGTGGTGCTGTGTCTGCTAGAACAGTGGGATTGTGTTGTTGAAGGTGAGCAGCTCCATGACTGAGGTTTATTAGAAAAACAGCAGCAGAAACCGGACACGCAGCAGTTCTTAAAGTTCATTATCAGTGGTGTGACCACTGATTATTTTTCTAATACCTTTTTTCTACGTATTTTATAATTTGTGCTTTAGTATAAAATTGGAAGCAAAATCCAATTGTGTAGGAAAATTATTTCCTTGAATTGAAGAAGCAATCTACTTGAGACTTTTTAATCATTAGATGGTAACTGTGCACTAAAGAAAGGAAGACCATTATAGTAACTTAATAGGCTAGGATAAACGTTTTTCGCTATATCTTCTTCATCTTTACTTAGAGCTTCATGCTGAGGATATTTCATAAAAGCTGCTTTTCTTGATCTTTTTGTCACTTACTGCACAGAGGAGCCAACCAAAGAATGGCAAGGATCTAACACTGTGCGTTTCTGAATACAAACCCAATAATTGTGCTAAACATCTCTGTTCATCCTTTCCTGCCAAATTCTGCTCTTCCTTTCTCATTACAGCTCGAATAGCTTTCGGGACAAATAAAAATGCATTTAGCTGAGCTGGGTGATTTTTAAAAACAAACTGTGTTAATGCTTTTAATTAAGAGGCAGAGGAACAAGAGGCTTTATCAGCTCTTTGTCTGCAGGCCATTATTTCCTTGTGGATGAGCTATCTATTATTGTAAACGTCCACCTTTTTGAAGGATTTACTACAAAATCAAATGGTGTTTTCATTTAAATTGTTGAGCGCCGCTTGATTCCTCATTTATTTAATATGGAGGCATTGTTACAAAGAAGAATGTAGCATTTAATTTCTATTGCTTGAGGGACTTGGGACCTGCATGGGAATGTTCCCTTGCATGCTTCACCGTGTCAGGTGTGGAAAGCAATGAAGATTAGGAAGATTTGGAAGGTGAAGTTATGAAAGCCCAACCAGGGTGTTTCTAAGAACATCTTGGAAAGGTGACTCTGTGGTCTATAAAGTGAAGGTATGTTGCAAAACGATAACGAAAAAGGTGTTCTTGGGGTATGACTCCTGTGTGTGGTTATTGAGCTGCTTCCAGTTGAGAAAACCTTGTTTATCTAGTGGTGAGTTCCCAGTGATCATAGAATCATAGAATAACAATGGTTTGGCTTGGGAGGGACCTTAATGCTCATCCAGTTCCAACCCTGCCATGGGCAGGGACACCTTCCACTAGAGTAGGTTGCTCCAAGCCCCATCCAACCTGGCCTTGAATACTGCCAGGGATGGGGCAGCCACAGCTTCTCTGGGCACCCTGTGCCAGCGCCTCAGCACCCTCACAGGGAAGAACTTCTGCCTTATATCCAACCCAAATCTCCCCTGTGTAAGTTTAAACCCATCACCCCTTGTCTTATCGCTACAGTCGCTGATGGAGAATCACTCTCTGGCATCATTGTAGCTCCCTTCAGACACTGGAAGCTGCTCTGAGGTCTCCACACAGCTTCTCTTCTCCAGGCTGAACAGCCCCAACTTGCTCAGCCTGTCTTCGTAGATGAGGTGCTCCAAACCCTCATCAAATCCTCATGGCCTCCTCTGGATTTGCTCCCAACAGCTCCATGTCCTCCTTATGTTGAGGACACCAGAACTGCGCACAGTGCTCCAAGCACGGTTTCACGAGAGCAGAATAGAGGGGCAGGATCACTTCCTTTGACCTGCTGGTCATGGTCTGCTTTACTGGATCAGATATGCAGTTTAATATGTCTGAAACTTTCACTTGGATTTTTTTTTCCCTGGCTTTAACTGCTCTCGGAGTGCCTTTAACAGACCTAACAGATTTTGACTAGCCAAGTTAAATGTTACCATGCTCCACCACGCCTGTTCCCAGTGGAGGAGATGAGCTACATACTCCCCGTAAAACCAGAACAGCTTACCCTTCTCTTTAATTCCGGGAGGTAATCTGAGATAATGGAGCTATTAGATTTGGCATCTGTAATGTGGTTATCATTTCAGAAAGAATTGTTTCTGCTGATGGCAGTTAACTTGCTACAAATAAAGCAATAGAATTGAAATCTTCAGTACTAGAGTGGCAGCAAACCATGAAACATTATACTGCTGATTGGAAGGAAGGCCGAGCTTGCTGTCAGGGAAGAAATCTATTGACATAAGCCTCTGATGGATTTCAATTCTAACTAATTTAATATGGCAGCAGCCTGCAGCTGTTCTGCCAGTCTATCAGAAGTATTAAAATGTCTATAAATAATAATACTTAAGTGGCTAGAACCCTTCCTCCAAGGAGCTCAAGTACTTCATGAAGATTAATTTGGCAGGGTCGAGCTGTGAGGTCCTTGGGATTATGGAGCCCTATATGGTCTTTTTTCGTGGTGTGGATGGAGAGGTTGAGTGTGGGCTTGATCCTGCCTATCTGTAACCTGTGCCTGGCTGTGTTTGAGGGTACTTTCTACCTCTGCAAGCCATAACCGCTTAGTTAGCCTTGAATGTGCTCCACAGAATGGACAAGCCATGAAATGTGCTTTGAGCCAGGGTTTTGAGGCTGCTGATAAAATACGTGATCCTGTTGCCCATTTTCTACCTCAAGACCAGGTTTTCCCCTGGAGAATGGGCATTTCAAAGTGCTGTGGGATATCCAGATGCGCAGTCTACCGCTGGTGTTACATGTAGGTCTTCCCCAGGCAGCACAAACAGTATGTTCCCTAAGGCCCAGGCGAGGAGCTGCAGAGGTGATGGCCATCCCATGCCATGTGGTGGAGCTTCCACCTCTCAGTGCTTTGAGCTTGAAGTGGGCAGAGGTGTCCCATAGCTCCCCATAGAAGCAGACTCTGGCAGTACCTTGGTATGGCTCATCTGTAAAATTCATTGTCTCCTCCTTCCTCATCCCTCTAAGTGGATCCTTTTTTTCTCCTTTACAGCATGGTTTCAAATGAAAGCAAGTTAAACGGGAGGATAGTTCTTATATTTCTATTTTAGTACAGAAAATATCCCAGGGGGTAAACCTTCCACATGCCATAACCACAGCAGATTAGTGTGTCCCCAGGCGCCAGGAACATAATAATACAGTTTTGTTCGGTGCCATGCTCTGTGGCAAAGTGTAATTTTATGGAGAGGGTCACAAATGTTCAACCACTCAGAATCTACCCCCAAAACATGATCTCAGCTTGTGTGAATCAGAGCAGCATCCTCATCTCAAGGCATGAGATGAGGATGCTATTAATGGAGATCTGGTGAGGTGTTTTGCAAGGTAATGAGGGGAGGGATAGTGTGTGTGCACGTTGCAGCAAGGGTTGTTAATAAACACAACCAGCTATTATGTCTTTGAAATTGCACAGTTAGTTATTATACTTTAACCCCTGACACTGAGCTTTTCCCCAGTCTTTCTGCTATTCCACTGATATCAGTATTATTAGTATCATTCTCATTTTTCTCCACCATTTTCCCTGACTGAACACTATGTTTGGCCGCACTTGCAGATGTGGAAACGAGCAGGACTGTTAGCTGGAGGGCATGAGGTTTTACAGGATGAATGTGACAACTCGATCTCTAATGCAGAGAGCCCTGGCCATAATGGTGGAGCTGGACAAATGACTCAGCAGATGTTTCCACAAGCTGTTCTTTGAAATTTTGAAGTCTTTCCTTCTGCCAATGCACATTTTAGCTGCTTGTTGCTGGTTGGTGATGATTCCTTGTGATATATTGTAAAGATCCCAATCAGAAACCCTGTTTCACAGGATACTGTAAAAACTAGTGCCTGTTCTGAAACCTGGTCTGTACTAGATGTGCAAGAAGAAAGTTAGAGAAAGGAAGTGCCATTATTATATTTCCTTTACTTACAGAGAATGGAAACCCAGAGTTGTGCCCTTGCCCATAGACAGACTGAGGTGTTTGTGACAGAGCCAGGACCTGAAAGCTTTTCAGCAATTTAATCCCAGGAGAACTCTTTCTGTAGTGTATACACAGTAAAATGAACTTTGGGACAGTTTCACTGCACTGGTAAAATAATGTCTCCAAAGGAACAGAGCTCACTCATTGCTGAGAAGTGCCTGAGATAATATCTGAAGGGGGCCTACAAGGATGCTGGACTCTTCATCAGGGACTGTAGTGATAGGACCAGGGGCGATGGGTTCAAACTTAAACAGGAGAAGTACAAATCAGATATAAGGAAGAAGTTATTTACTGTGAGGGTGGTGAGGCACTGGAATGGGTTGCCCAGGGACGCTGTGAATGCTCCATCCCTGGTGGTGTTCAAGGCCTGGTTAGACAGAGCCTTGGGTGATATAGTCTAGTGTGAGGCGTCCTGCCCATGGCAGGGGGTTAGAACTGGATGATCTTAAGGTTCTTTCCAACCCAAACCATTCTATGATAATCGGTGGCTGGAAACATCTAAAGTCAACATGAGCTTTGCAGAAATTAGCCATTGGTCCATTGAAAATTGGAAAATGCCAATAACTGTTCATTCCTGTTGTTGTTCACCCAGGACGCCGGCGATGATCGGCTGCTCTTTTGTTGTACACAGAAAGTTCTTTGGAGAGATTGGGCTTCTGGATCCTGGGATGGATGTGTACGGCGGGGAGAACATCGAGCTCGGCATCAAGGTTTGTGACACGTGCGTGAGAAAAATTGTACCTACCAGGGTTCAGGGAGCCCAAACAACACTCACAAGTTAGCATGAGCAGTTGTTAGAATGCTTCAGTGGATCTGAGCTCTGGTATGTTTTATACATTTTGATTTAGCTTTAAGGAGGGGAAATGACTTGCTTTAAGGGGTGAGTAGTTTTTTCCTTGGATTCTTATCTGTCTGACTTGGTACTGAGATGAAATGGCACAGCAGCTTAAGACATAGGTCACGTTGTCACACCATTCCTATAAGTTCATAGGTGTCTTAATTACCAGGAAAAATACAGTGTCATTTGGACAGCCTTAGTGGGGTTGGTGGAACTCTTGTGAGTATGTCAAGGAGACACAAGGGCTGACAGTATTTTACAGGCATTTAGCATCTGCACATAAACTATGTTCACAAACAAGCAAAATGTGCCTTTAAAAGTATGTTCTGGGTTTAGCAGTAGCAGTCATTTTTCTCTTTCTTAGTAGCTGGTGCAGTGCTGTGTTTTTGACTTGTAGCCTGGGAACAGCACTGATAACACCGATGTTTTCAGTTGCTGCTCAGTAATGTTTACTCTGACCAAGGACTTTCTGAGCCTCATGCTCTGCCAGGGAGGAGGGAAAGCCAGGAGGAAGCAGAGACAGGACACCTGACCCAAACTGACCAAAGAGGTGTTCTATACCACAGCACGTCATGCCCAGTATATAAACCAGGGGTAGTTACCTGGAAGGGTGAGATCACTGCTGGGTCAAGCTGGGTATCGGTCAGAGGGTGATGAGTGGTTGTATTCTCTTCCCTTGTTATTTCCCTTATCATTATTATTATTGTTGGTAGCAGCAGTGGTTTGTGTTATACCTCAGTTACTGGGCTGTTCTTATCTCAACCCGTGGGAGTTACATGGTTTTGATTCTCTTCCCTATCCCTCCGGGAGCAGAGTGAGGAAGGGGGGGAGTGAGAGAGAGGCTGCGTGGTCCTGAGTTACCAGCTGGGCTTAAACCATGACAAAGTGAAACACTAAAGCCCTGTTTTTAGAGCTGCCTCAATGCACCCATGCAGACATTTGTCACTGCAGAATCCACTGTGACAGCATCACTTGATTACTGTGTATGGTATTAGATGTGGCTTAGTGATTCAAGTGTTTACATACAGTGAAGTGATTCATAAGCAATGAATTCAATGTTCAGATGCAACTTGGGATGGCAAAGCCTATGGAGATTCTTTTAGGCATGTTTTAGAGTACGGCACTTGTACGTTAAAAAGCTGATGGGGGGAGGCTTGAGACTTATAACTGGAAAATTGGATTGACTGTGCTGTTATGAAAATGAGAAATCATTGTTCAGTTCGTAAATTTACCAGAGGATATTTGCTTTGCTGGCGAGTCAGGATAAACTTAAGTAATCTATTGTTAGTGGCTACAGGGAGCAATAATCTCACTTAAATAAGGGAATAGAAATTAAAGGCTTTAAATATGCCACATAGCTCTTCTCTGTATGAAGTAATTATTGTACATCATCATGAAAGTCACTGCTTGGGTCTAAAGGGATCCTGCTCTAAAACAAGCTTCTCTTGTGGCTGTCCTTGTTTGTTTGTTCAGGGGATGTTTTTATAATGTCATTGTGGAACTAGTCTTCTCCGAACCGGTAATTCAGCCCATCTGCTAGGTTTTAGGGGGATTTTGGGGAAGATTGGCTTCTTAACTGGAAAAATAGGGTAGATGTCTCAGGGACAAGTGGTGAGCGTATGTCCTCTTCTTTTTCACATGCCGAACTTTCTAGAAAGGCTTTCTCATAAACATTCTTTTGGAAAAAATTAATCCCTCTCTTCCCAAGTGACTTTGCCTTTCTAATCCATATGTGTTCCTGTTGTTTGTACGCTCACACGCTGTGTATTCCAATCAAGATACTAAAAACATTGGTGGTTTTGAAAGCCAAAATACTTAGGAAATCCACTTCGTAAGATTATGTAGAAAGTCAGTTTTCAACCATTCCTGAACTCCATAAATCAGTCTGTGTGCAAGTGTCTTATTTAGCAACCAGGAGCTCATGGCTTATCAGTCTCATGTCATGGCCACTGGCCATTGTCAGCACATAAAGAGAGTGATCCTGGAGATGTCTCTCTGGTTGTCAGGTATTGGAGTGCCACTTCATAGTATGGTTTCAGTTATGAATAGTTTATCCAAGGTTAGTCATTGTGTGTGTAAGGAAGCAGAAAATTGTTGTGGATTCAAACAGATGTCAGGTCTTGGATGGATATAGCTGTTTCTATTGGTCCCTTCCTTTGTGCATGCACCCTACGTGGTTGGGGTCTGTCCCAGCTAGATCCCATTACCAGTAATGTATGGCTCTTCATTAATAAAAGCATTTTAAAGAATCAAGTTGAACAGAAAATTATGAGGCTTTTTGTGAGTGCTTTGGTGTTTGCCTGATAAGTGGATGTCTATGGTCAGAAAAGTAATTTGGTGTTTCCTGGTTTGTTTCAGTGATCTTTGGATGAGAATAAATGCAGAAAGTATTTATTTTCTTTTTGATGATGGGGCAGATTCCATCATCTTTCTGACAATCATGAGGCATTTTTTAAACATTAGATTAATGTATAATCAAAAATGCTCCAAGACCAAAAATGAGATAATAAATCCATTGAAGCTAAGGGAGGGACATGAAAAAATTACAGTGTTTCAGGCAAATGCACAAGTTAACTATATTATGGTAAAATTAAATGCAAGTAATCTGAATAAGTAAATGAAATGAATAATTGAGAAGGTTAAGCTGTCCTAACCAAGAAGATCCAAGGCCATAGACTGTACAAGAGTCTTGTTTCATTAATATAGAAGGATAGAATGGTTTGGTTGGAAAGGACCTCAAGATATCCAGTTCCAGCGCCCTGCAGTGGGTTCCTCCAAGCCCTGTCCAACCTGGCCTTGAACACTGCCAGGAATGGGGCAGCCATAGGCACTCTGTAGCACCCTGTGCCAGCGCCTCACACCCTCACAGGGAAGAACTTCTTCCTTATATCCAAACTAAATCTTCCCTGTTTAAGTTTAAACCCATCACCCCTTGTCCTGTCTCTGCAGCCTCAGATGAAGAGTCCCTCTCCAGCGTCATTGTAACCCCCTTCAGATACTGGAAGCTGCTCTGAGGTCTCCACACAGCTTTTCCAGGCTGAACAGCCCCAACTTTCTCAGCCTGTCTTCATAGGCAAGATGCTCCAAACCCTTATCAAGTCCTCATGGCCTCCTCTGGATTTGCTTCCAACAGCTCCATGTCCTTCTTCTGTTAAGGACACCAGAATTGCACACAGTGCTCCAAGTGGGGTCTCAAGAGAGTAAAATAGAGGGGCAGGATCACCTCCTTCCTCCTTTATATTCTACAATGAGCTGTACTGTACCTATGTGTGGAGAAATTAACAGCCCATGTGTTTCTTTCAGCTGCTAAATTCAGCTAGGTGAGAAAAATAGACCTGTTACATGCACAGAAGTGGCTCTGGGCTCACTGCTCTCCTCTGGGCTGGGAAGCATCTTCGAATTGCTCAGATAATAATAATAATAAAGTCATTAAGCATGTGGCTGCCCCAGACAAATTCCTGTTCTGCTTGTGGGGTAGCTTTGGCCCTAACAAGGGGAACATGCTGTTTTCTCTATTACTGTATTTTCTTTTATGACCCTGGAGTATCTCCAGAAGATTGTGCTTATTCAATCCTTTTGTCCCTGATGTCCACTGCTTCACTTCTTGAGGCAGGATTGAGTCTAATTCCTCTTTTCTGGGCAAAGAGCAGAGAAGTGTTTGCTAAGCAAGGCAGTTTGAGAGGTTTTCAGCATGTTGTTTTTATTCCCCTCCGAGCGTGTGTCTTGCAACCAAATTATAATAGTGCCAGGTCATTCTTACAGTGTTGACAGTCTTAAGGACCAAACACTTGATCTGTTCCTGTGTTAATAACATCCCTCAGCAGACTGTGGCAATCTCATCCTGCTGGTGACTAGGCGACGCCCATGAAGCTGCTGGAGCCAGGGCACGTGGAGAGATCTAGTATCTGGTTTTGGTCTCACTGCCAGAATAGGGACAGCAGGTAGCCCAGCTCCTGCTGTTGGTCCCAGGAGGAGTAACCTGCTGTCTCTATACAAGCTGTGAGTCAACTCTTTTAACTCTTTCTAAGAGGTTCTTCTCTGATACGGTAAACCTGATGTCCCATGTCCACAGCTTGAAGGTGTCGATGCTGCTCTGGGTCCCCACGAGCTCCACGTGTGAGTTTTGGCACTGAGACTTCTCTGAGCATCCCTGTTCCTTGTTCTTTATTTTAGAACTGTTTGTGGTCCCAGTGACTGTGTGACCAAGTGAGAAGTCTGCTTTTGCTGCGTGTCTCACTTTTCCTCTGCAGGGAGGATTTAATGGGTTTTCATGATTAGTCACAGGCATTCACTAAAGACGCTCCATAAAATTGCGCGTGTCTATTGGAATAAAGATGCAAGAGTCTATTGCATGACTGTTGCCATGATTTCAAAGTCTGGGATGGGTTACAAGGTTGTTTTCAGAGTATCTTGTGCTCCTGCCATCCATTGCTAACTAAACTTATTTGAGCTGTCTTTTAGAGATTAATTTAATCAATAAGGATATTATTACTACTTTGGTGGTATCATTTGTACAAATTGTCACTTGAAGAAAGCAATTAACTGGGACTGCTCATTAGCTGATCCATTCCCCACCTTATTTGTGTAGTAAGAATCGATTATTGAATTCATTAAGAAAAGCACAATTCAGGGATCCCTTTGAGGTTTAATGACTGACTCGAGCTGCTTTTTACTATGAAGCTAAATTCTGTGAAAGTTAAATTGGCTGAAGTTTGGTTGGATCTTTTAAAACTGTTTCCAGAGGAAAAGTAGAGCCTGTCCTCCTGATATCCCAGATTTTTTTCCCCCAAAATCTGTCATCTAGATTCAACAGGACAGATTTTGGTGCTGCCAAGGAAGCAGTTTTATGCATGCAGCAGGCAGAGTTGCATCCGTGTTCACAGCAGCAATAAGGGAATATGGAGCTTTAAAAATCCATGGCATTGAGCATATTGTTGTTAGTGGTGATTTCTTTAATAATCAGACTGTCATCCTGCAGCCACCTAGGCACAAAAAGTGCACTGGCAGTGACATTGATGCTCTCCCAGAGGTACCATGCCTGTGTACACTTCAATCTTTGAGAACCCTAAAAATAGATTAAATAGTATTTTAATGGTACAGATCTCTTGTGTGCATTTCATCTACGAAGGAGCCCATTTTGTTTGTATGGGCACGATTATTCATGTGCCGAAATGTTGAGTGGGTCAGGCAGGAAAGAAAACAGGAAAGCCATCAAATAGGTATATTTAAATTCCACAGGGGAGCTTGACTCTTTCTGCATTCAGAAAATCAAATCCTTCTCTTCCTGCACACATTTGCCATGAAATGATGGCTGTATCTTTTTGTTAAGAAGAAAACGGTGAGCAAATAGGTCTTGTGGTATCCGTGGCTCTGCTGAGGCTGAGGAGAGGATGGACAGCCTGAATCCACCATTATAGGAAGCAGAAAATCCCTCTTGGTGCTGGGTGGGAGCAGAGGCAGGATGTCCGGGCAGGGCTCTGAGTCATGAGAAAGATGTTTTGATTTTTTTTCTCTCTTTTCATAATAACACCACCAGCGCAGGCTGGTTTTCCCATTCCAACTGGGAACACAAGCTGTGATGCAGGTACCCTGTGTCTTTTGTATAACATTGTGCACGTCTCTAAAACAGGGAGTGAAAGACATGAGCGTAATGGGGAGCACATAAATACCATTGTTGTGCCAGATACATGTCTGGGTTTCTACTTGTATGAATCTAGTATCTATATAGTTAGTGCCTGTCATCAAAGTACCCCTAGTTAGGGTGGAATTTCTCTTACAATGTCAACCAAACACGCAGACATCTAGTACCAGGTGTCACATTTTTTCTCTGCGATGTGTGTTACTGCTGTCATGTGAAATGTCTTGCAAAGGGTTTTTTGTTTCAGCATCTTCAAATGTCTCTCTCCTTCTCAGTTCTCTGATTAATACCTTAAATTCTGGGTGCAAGGCAGAGATAGCTGATGGTTGCCACCACCTGAAATCCCTTTTTAACCACTCTGGCCATCAGTGTCTGGGTGTGAATTCCAGTGTCCCTTTGGTGCTGTCACATCTGCCGGCTTCATCTGCACCAGTATGGGTGGGAGACGAGAGATCTGTGTTAAAGTGTTGTTCGATTTTATCTCACTTTGAAAAGTAGGTAGCTGAGAAGCATGTAATCTATTCATCAGGCTTTTTTAGGCTTATGAGGGTTCACTGAGACTCAGTAGTTATGGTTGAAACAAGCTTCTTGGGATGCACAAGGGGTTTTTATCTCCCATCTGCACCCAGCTTTGCTGAGATGAATTAGGCATGGTATTACACATGAGGCAGTGAAGGGATTTTTTTGGGGGAAGTGTGGGAATAAATCAACCCAAAACTCTGAGAGAAGGAGTTTGAGGAACACAGAGTTTGTTGCAAGATGCCTTCCAGCTTTACATTGCGGTTGGTTGCAGGAGGTGTTGGTGCATCAGCGGATGAAAACACGCCTTTGAGCAGTTGAAGGCTTTGAGGGAGAATCACCAGCTTCCTGTTGATTATCTGGGGAGTACGCACTGTTCAAATATCCTCTCTTTTGATATTTCTGAGACTTCACACTGAGGAACTGCAATCTTCATGAGGCTGGTCAGATGCAGATGATGCAGAATCAGTGCCAGTGCTGGGGAATGCTCGAGTGGGGCTGTTGGCACGAAGGGAAGGGGATGAAACTCTGGGCTTATTTTGGAGTTAAAGTTGTAGAATGGTTTGGGTCGAAAGGGATCTTAAAGCTTCACCCAGTTCCAATCCCCTGCCATGGGCAGGGACACCTTCCGCTAGAGCAGGTTGCTTCAAGCCCCATCCAGCCTGGCCTTGAACACTGATAGGGATGGGGCAACCGCAGCATCTCTGGGCAACCTGTGTCAGTGCCTCAACACCCTTAGGTTAGAGCATGACCCAGTTTTAAAAGTTAGAGGCTAAACTGTAGTAAAAGCAACAGGGGAACCGCTAAAGCCCAGGGAAGTTTTATTTGACAGACATAAGAGTTACCATTGGCCCAGCTTGATCTGCAGGACAAAGCTGTGTGGGGATGGATCACACCTCCTTCCTCTATCTCCAGGAGCAGAAAGCTTCCCTGTAGCATGGAGCAGCCATAGCAGCAGAGGGCTTGATGCAGGGTATCACTGACCTGCCTATGTGTTGCTAAGAGTCTAGAGACTCCAGTTTAGGAAATATTAAAAGACCCATACCCCACAAGCCAGACTTGCCAGCAATTTAAACTCAAGACCAGCTTTTTAAAAGAATTTCATCATTCAGGCAGTAAAATCCACTTGGAAATTGGGACTTACGGCTGTTTCTAAATAAAAATCAAGTTAAATTGGAACAAAATAAGAGGCAAAGCAGGAATGACCTTGGAAAAGGTCTTAGAAATAGATCTGTAGAGATAGTGGTACATTGGTTATACATGACCATTATGTACAGCCACAGCCTCTTTTTTTGTACCTATATCCCTGTTAAAGAAGTTGATTCTACTCTTCAGAGTGTTTGTTGTGTGGTTGGAAGAAATATTTGCACCCCTGAACAATATCCAATCACTGCCTGCATTTATTTTAAGAGCAGGAATCAGTACAAGTATGAATTCAGATCCTATGTTTGGCATTTTAGTTGTCAGCTCACTATTTACTGTAGGTGCTTGAAGATGCTTTATAAGAAGCTCTGGTGTAGTTTTCCAAACTGGTAAATTGCTTTTTATCACAACCCTCTTTATGGAAATGGAGCTGTATTTTGATTATGTCTAAACAGGCTATAACCTCTGCGCTGGGAGCCAGGGAACAGCTCTGCTCACTGCTGCTGTGCTTGGGTGGTTTATAGCTGCCCCTGTTTGGGAAGGGAAATTGCAGGCACAGAGCTCGCGTCTCTCTCTTTCCTCTTGATAGAAAATGATTTGTCATCCCTGCCTGTTACACTGACAGAGGAGGACAGGTAGAGGAGGGGGATGGAACCGCTGTTTTCACCCCGGTTGATTCTAGTGTTTTTACTGACAAATTGATTTTCATGCCAGGAGAATGCTGATCATCTTTGCTGGGAAGCGTGATAACTCGTGCCGTGCAATAGGCCGTGTGTTGCGGCTGAGATTCACTGGTGGATGAAGAAATCTGTTTCAGGGCTCAGCCGTGTCTTATCTTCACTTCAGACTCTGGCAGGTGTCAGCTTGGTGCTGATTTTTCACAGGATCGGTGCCTCTGGCAGGCAGTGATTTGGGATCTGCCAGACACTGGTTTAACATGCTGGACCATGCTGGGGTGTTGGCTGATGAGAAACTGAACATGATCCGGCCACGTGCACTCGCAGCCCAGACACCTGTGTTCTGGGCTGCATCAAAAGGAGTGTGAGCAGCAGGTCAAAGGAGATGATCCTGCCCCTCTGCTCTGCCATGTTATTATAGCTGTTGGGATAAAAGGTAGCAGGTACATGGGCAAATAGGTGGTCTGCTGTGATATTTGCACCATTCTGGGCTTTGGTCAAGAAGTTTGGCGAGACAGATTTCGGGTAAATGGCAGTTTGAATCTCAGGCAATGGTTTCCCTTCACCTCCAACCCCAGAGATACCTCCAGTGCCTCCCCATGCAGCACTTGCATCCAGCCAGCCCTTGCTGTCCCAGGGAAGACTCAAGAGACTTTCCCATAGCAGGAGGCATTTCTTGGCTGGGCAGGGCTGTCACAACACACTGAAATATGGGATCCAGCTTGCGTCTTTGGAGTAGATCAACGGGCATTCTAGGGGCTGTGTGGGCCAGAGGTTTGTTGCGCTGATGTTCACCATAGGCTGATGTGTTTGGGAAGCGAAGGAGTTAGCGTAGGTGGTGTCAGCACAGCCATTCTTTGTCTCTCACCCTCTGTATTCTTGCAGGGAAATCAATTACTTAAGTCATCTTGAACAGCAGCAATGGGTATAGAAGCTGAAGTATGAGCAGCCTTCTACTGCAAGGCACACTGGTTTGCTGCTTTATTAGCCCTCTGGGCCCTGCTGAGTAGAAGCACTGCTGGGACATCCCTTCCCACCCCTGTTGCTGGGCTGTGGTCGCGTTTCCAGCACTTAAGCACTCATTAATGTGGGGATGATGCATGAGCTGGAGTGGTCCCGGCTCCCCAAATGCCTGGCAGCTGCAATTTGGTCAGAAATTGCAAAATTAGGTCCCCTGAAAGCTGGTTTTATAGCATCACTCCCTGGAGGACAACTGTCCTTTAAAGTATTTCTGCGTGTCTGAAGCAATAACTCTTAGAAATCTGCTTTCTTTTTTCACTCTTCACTCTACAAGGTGAGCAGCAGCACATTTCCTCTGTGCACATGCCTACAATGTCTGAGATATAAATTACCCTATAAAACAAAAAACATGCTTGTGTCTGCCTAAAAACCAGCTCCAAGCCAAACTGAACTTTGTCTCCTTACAGAAAGCACACTTGGGAAATGCCAAGAGAAAATTTGATGTGAAATTACACACCAATAAATGAGGCTCATAATAAACTGAGATGAGAAATGAGGTTCTTTTTTCTTCCCATTATATTCATAAAGCTTTCTGAAAGCTCCCTGTTCATCATGCAAAGGCAAGGTTATTTTTTCGTCTTTTCATCTGTCCTTTCTTATGAGGAGACTGACTTGTGATGCGCTTGCTGGGGCTGTGGGACACAGATCTCTTTCTTACCTCATCTAGAGCCACAGAGTTGATTTTATCACTCCTGTTGCCTCTGGTCATCCAGGCAGGCCGGTAGCCTCAGGCCTGCTCCTGCCTTGTGATCACTGAGCATTGGGTTTTCTCAGGGATAACTCTCTTCTGTGGCTGCAGATTTCTCTGAGGCTCGAGGCTGGTTCCTGGTGAAGATGTAGTCAGTGCCATTACACTGCTACTGTTTTTCAACCAAAAAACTTGTACTTAGAAATTCCCAGCCAGCTCTTAGTGTGTTCAGTGTCTGTGGAAGGCTTTGCAGTCACCCGTTCCCAAGGACTTTCAGGTCAAACCCATTCATTTTGACAAGCAAACCCACTGTTTTCCAAGAGCCCCTCCTGCAATCACACCCTCAGCTCTGGGACATCCCTTGCGGGTTCAAGCTGTGGTTCTTTTGCATCTGAACTCCTCGGATGGAGTGAAAAGGCAGCTGACAGCCTGGTGGTGATGGCAAGAAACAGACTGCTGCATCTCATGTCCATCCCAGCTCTGCTGAGTCAGCAGAAAACTCTACTAGCAATAACAGTTGTCATGACCAAATCGTGTCCCAGCCCTGTGGCAACAGCCAGCTTCACTCCCAGATTAAAGCAGGTCTTTCTACCCTGCCTCCTGCAAGTGCCCTTCATGCATCCCAGTTTTTCTGGAGGACCCTGCACTTTCTGCTTGAACATCTGAATCCTTTTGAGATGTATCCTTCTCTGGGATTGCTTTGTAGCCCTTTCTTTTATTTCAGCATATGGACAGCTTTGACATGCTGGGCCCCGTTACAGCCATCCATTCAGGCCAGCGTGGTTGCATGTCAGTCACCTGCCTCCTGACCTTTTGCTTTTTGCCATCCTGGGCATGATTTGCTGTTGTGCTGTCACAAGCAGTGAGTACAAAGCAGATGTAAAATGCTTGATATGAATGTTAACACTTGGTACGCAATCACACCCTGCTCCGAAGCTTTGCAGAAGCCTTACCACCCTCACAGGGAAGAATTTCTGCCCAAGATCTCATCTCATTCTCCCCTCTGGCAGGTTAAAGCCATTCCCCCTTGTCCTGTCCCCACAGGCCCTTGTTAAAAGCCCCTCTCCAGCTTTCTTGTTGGCCTCTTAGGTGTTTGAGCTCACTTTGCCTGGTTTAGCTTGTTCAGGTAGCTTTTGTATGTTTGACGCTTGTCTGGGGTAGGAATTTCATTGTCTGGAAAAGGTGTTGGCATCTTTGGGCTCCACCAGGATTAATGACAGTTACAAGTAGTATCAGCTTGTTCAGTCATCTTCTCAAATTAGTTGGTTCACTTCTTCCACAGTTTCTCCACTGCCAGCAGATTTGAGTGGCTGCTTCAGTGTGACAAGGAGGAGAAAATTCCCAGCAAAATTCAGTGGGAGCTAATAATTTATCCCTCCTTCCTGGAAAATCTCCTCTTTCCTTTAGTGACTAGCAAGAGGCTGCTGCTGAATACATGTCTCTTGATGTGATACCACTTGAGACTTGCCCTGTACATCATTTTGAATAGCAGTGGAAATAACTAGACATGATTTATGTTTCCCAGTGCATTTATCCTTCAGTCTAGTGTGTCCTTGTGCTACTCGGTGGGGACTGCAGAGGTGGTGCTCTGTGGGACTCATTCTGAACAGCATTCCCAGTCAGAGCTCCCTGTAAAGTGAATGCTGTCACAGCAGTGAACTTTCTGGCTTCCCTGTGGTGCGTTTGTTATTCACAGCAAGGCTACAGCCTTGTAGATGGTCTAATTGCTATGATCACCACTGCCATAGTGCAGGAAAGGTAGTTAACCCCAGTAACACTGCATGAAGCTTCCATTCATCTCCTCCAGGGTTGCCTCAGGAGTCCCATGGCAAGGGAAAATGTTGCAGGTTGACCTTTACAAGTTGGGCTGCCTCTTGCATGTGGTGGTGTGAAGCTGCCAGCCACGTCCCTTCCTCAAATTGAGTAAGGGTTCAGGTGATTGACCAGAACTCTCTTGGCTTTAACTAAAAGCTCAACCACTAATGTATTTGATACCATGGAACTGAAGAATCAGCTTTTTTTTCTGCACTCAGGATAGTGGTCTTCCAATATCTGAAGGGGGCCTCAAGGATGCTGGAGGGGGATGCTTCATCAGATACTGTACCAACAGGACGAGTGGTGATGGGTTTAAACTTAAACATGAGAAGTTCAGGTTAGAAATAAGAAGTTCTTCCCTGTGAGGGTGCTGAGGCTCTGGCACAGGGTGCCCAGAGGAGCTGTGCCTGCCCCTGGCAGTGTTCAAGGACGGATTGGACAGGGCTTGGAGCAACCTGCTCGAGTGGAAGATGTCCCTGCTCGTGGCAGGGGTTGGAACTGGATGAGCTTTAAGGACCCTTCCAACCCAAACCAGTCTGGGATTCTGTGATCTTGGCAATATTTTCAGCATCCCGTCTTCCCTGTGCCAGTTAGGGTTGGAAGCTGGTGAGGCAGATCAGAGAATGAAATGAAATTCCACCTTTGACTGCCCAGGCTGTGATCCAGCTGAGCACTTAACCTTCAGGCACCTGGGCTCTTAGTGTCTGTGGCACTGTGGCACCTGCTTAAATGTTAGCGCTGCTTAAGTGCTTTTCTGGGTTGAGGCCTCTCGAGCTGAACTTGAGCCATAAGGGTTAATACTTTCAAAGCAGAGTTTTTTTGCTGAAGAAGGTGTTTGTCATCCTTCCCCCTTGCCCCCTCCAAACAGTTTTCCCATTTTATGAGCTAATTAACTCATGTAAAATACAGTTGCATCCTTCTTGGGTTTTGTCATGTGTCACCACTTTCTAGAGAGTTATTATGTCTTATTTGCACAGGAAAATACTGGCAGAGCACACCAGGGAGGAAGCCAACCTGTTCGTTGGATAAATTTATACCTAAAGCTTCAATGAGAAACCCATTATTTCATATTCATCTGCAGACACAAAATATATATTAATTAACTAAAGTACTGCTGGTGGGGCATATGCAAATGGAGTGGCATCAATCAAGCCAAGATCACCTTTTTCTTTTGCGTTTTGACTTTATTAAGAGATCCTAACTTCAGTTCCTTAGTATTAGATTTGTGCCTTGAAGCTCAGTGCTGGGACTGAAAAAAGAATCAGAATTTCCTAGTGCTGCAGAAACTGGCACAAATAATGCAGCTTTATAATGAAGAATTCATGTGTAATCCCAGAGAGGAGATAACCATCTAGATCTGCTTTAGGCACAAAGAACACGAGTTTATTTTTGTAGAAGGGACTTAAATTTTGTCAATGCAACAGAGTTAAATTGGGAAAGACAATTAGGTATAAATTTACATTTGGACTAAATATATCGAACTTAGTATGTAATATAGGAGGTTTTAAGTCCATTGCTCTGCTTTTCCAAGACACGATGTGATAGCAAAGAAAGCAGCAGATAACCCAAAGCAACAAGTTGACAAAGGATTTCCTATGCTGGCTGGCAAATTACTTTAGGAGGAAGATGATCTCTCAGTGTTGTCAGTCCCTGGGGTGACAGCCGCAAGGAGGTCAAGCAGCACCTGCAAAGTGCCTCACTTCTTGCCAGCGGCACTGGGGATGCTGCTGGGTCACCAGCTGTCAAATGCTTTAAGCCTTTGCCCAGCATTTTGCACATCCCTTTCCTGCACATCTCCCATCCCAGGGGAGGTGGGTACCTCTGTGCGGGACAAGCTATGGTAATTAGCAATCTCATCGCTGACCTGTTCAGCTCAGCAGCATACTTCCAGTATCTCTTCTATCTTAGTTGTTGCTTTGATGTCATTCAGGAATTGACTGTGCTCAGGGCATATCAGTGTTTTTATAATTGCTTCTGAGGATGCATTTTGTCAGCTTTCCAAATGAAAGATCTAAGCTGGATACTAGCCAGGACTGTGCGTAGATGCTGTAGCCTTTAGAGTTTAGCAAGAGCTAGCATGAACATTGCTGGCGAAGACATGGTGAATGGTAAAGAAAATCCTTACTATGTGCTTTTTTCCATACAGAGATGATGCTCCACCCACCAAAGGAAGGTAACTGATACCCTTTCGCTTGCAGGAGTCTGTAGCACAGATGTGTCTGTGCTAAGCCAGGCACTCTGTATGCTCCATGGGCCTGCCCATTCTGTCCCTGGAGCTCTTTGAGGAGAGAACTGGTCCAAATCCCCAGGTTGAAACATTCCTCTGATTTTCCTTGGATCCTCTGTGCTGGCAGGGCACATCCCCCACTTCCCAGTGCCCTCCAAGCAGCTGTGAACTCCAAGAGATTAAATCTAAAACCATACCTGAGGCTCTACCCCTCTGGTCAGTCTGGTTTGGTTGGCTTTGCTGCTGTAGAGCTACAAAAACAACTTAAGATTGCATTCAGAGGTGGAGTGTTTCCTCTCTCCTTCCTGGGATTTTAGGTTTTAAACCATATAAATATACACAGTTACATCTGTTTTCTATTCAGCATTTTAGCTGTGGCTATTTGTACTGAAACTTGGTGTGGTTTGCAAAAAGCCCATTTTCCCTGTTGGATTTTTTCCAAGGATCAGGAACTTGGGCTTTGTCTGTGAGTATTTAAAACACCATTCCTATAGCTTTGGTTTTTCCTCAGCCAGCTCCAGATCCTGGAACATCTCACTGCTGATTTTGTCAAGCTTTGTTTTCTCTTCATTTGTGCTTACTCCAGTGGCATCTCTAGTGGGTGCTTAGAGGTAGTGGGTCACAAGAGATGACGCGCATGGGTGAGGGTTTCAACCTCATTTCTGGTCTAAGCTTATCACAGCCACTGAGCTATCCCCTGTAGTTTTCTTGCATCTCTGCTGCCCAGAAAGAGAGGAACTGCTGCCCAGCCTTGGGGCTGTTGGTGTGCCGTAGTGGTAGGTCACCCTGTGCTTGCTCCTCGCCTGCCCATTCATGCACCATCCTCTCAGGGCAGTGGCATCGCCTCTTCACTGCTTTGCTTTGCTTTGACGCAGGTATGTACAGCTTCTGCTGCTGATCATACCTGCTTTACTTGGACTTGACCTCCTGGCCAAGGGTTTGCTGAACCCCCCTGTTTCCTTGCAGGGCCCCCATGTTGCCTGAACGTACATCTCCATGTGCTTCTCTAAGGTCATAGAACAAAAGCTTCAAAATTCAGGAGTTGTAAACGTCATTAAGAAAACAAACCTGTTGGATCCCTGCCTCAGAGGTCTCAGTTCCTCAGATCTGGAGGAGCTGCAGGAGCAGCATACAGACCTTTCTAAGCAGGGCATCTCAATAGTAATTTTTGCTGACAGTCAGAAATCAGCCAAGTGAACCATTCTAAAAGCCTTTCAGAACTGTTCATTTGCATCATCTGCTGCTTCTGTCAGATACATGGAAGAGTGTCTTGTCATGTCTTTTGTCTCATTTTTACAAGAGTTACGTTGTCCATTTAGATTATATTACAGGAGCAAACAGTTGTTCAGAGATTATCATTTGTATGATACAAGCACAATTTGTATGATTCAGGAACAGTAACAGGATGGTTACTTCAGCTGAAACTGACATTAAGTATGTTTTTTTTCCTAATGTATAAGGTTAACAGTAACTGAAGCTGCATCCTGTGTTGACTGTGGTGCCCAAAGCGTGGACAGGCTCATCGAGGAGGATTTCTGGTGAGCAAAGTGTGCTGTTTGGTTTACCCACGTGAGGTGAGGGACCAGAGGCATGTTTGGGTTCAGTGTGTTTAGAAGTCTCTTTGTGGAGCACGTTTTGCTGCTCTGGTGTGTTGTTGGCTTAATGGACTGGTGATGGGGAGATGTCCCCATGATGATAGGAGGGACAGGAGCCACATGATCTGGATGAAAGTCAGGAGTGTCCTGCTGTGACCACAGCTCCCTTGAGAGGGAAACACAGGCCAAGGGGAATGGCTTTAACCTGCCAGAGGCGAGACTGGGATGAGCTCTTAGGCAGAAACTCTCCCCTGTGAGGGTGCTGAGGCGCTGGCACAGGGTGCCCAGAGAAGCTGTGGCTGCCCCATCCCTGGCAGTGTTCAAGACCAGGTTGGAGGAGGCTTAGAGCAACCTGCTCGAGTGGAAGGTGTCCCTGCCCATGGCAGAGGTTGAAACTGGATGAGCTTTAAGGTCCCTTCCAACTCAAACCAGGCTGGGATTCTGGGGTTCTGTGAACTGCATTTTCATTTTTGTGAGGGACACAGAATCACTCCTCCCCTTTTCCCAGCGTCTTTCTAAATGAAATAGAGAACCACCTACCTAAAAACCAGGGAGACACGTGCTTTGATTTCATTAGGTGTGGGGAATGGTGTGACAGTCTTAATGGGTTTGCTTGGCTCTTTCTGTGCCATGTATAAAGGGAAAAATGTGTTTAGTGGCATCAAATTTAGAAGACCTGTAATGCTTAAGAGGAAGATATGTTCAGTGATTCTGCAAACGTGATATGAAATAGGGGATTGTCAGGTTTGCTCTCTTTGCAGAAG
This sequence comes from Psilopsiagon aurifrons, assembly GCA_025447955.1. Taxonomy (NCBI): domain Eukaryota; kingdom Metazoa; phylum Chordata; class Aves; order Psittaciformes; family Psittacidae; genus Psilopsiagon; species Psilopsiagon aurifrons. The sequence continues at coordinate 5,640 of JAOEHY010037557.1, read as the reverse complement.
TTCTCTCAGTTTTACTGACCAGGCTTCCATGATGTGGTTATAATCCAAGTCCTAAAAACCTGAATGCATAATAAAATACCTATGGCATGTCATCATTTTCAGTTATATTACTGTAACTGGTACATATATCTAAAGGCAATCATGGCTATGGAGAAGGGAAGAGGATACAGAGAGAGCTGTAAATTTCTTTAGACGTTGAAACATCTGAAGGAGGAACTATAATGGTAATATACATTAAACCTTTTTTTTATCTTCTCATAAAATTCTATCTCTTCCTTCTTCTCTAAAGTTGATCTGGCTTCCACTAGGCAGCTTTCAGATATAAATCGATGATTAACTAAACAACAGGTATTCATAAAACTCCTTGGTTTATAGCAGCATTTGAAGTAGTGCACGGTACATGCTTTTCAAGCAGATATACGTACCTCAGGTACATTACTGGAAGTGTAGATAAATGAATAGTTATATCTGGTAGAGGTTGTGTTCAGTCAGTACTTTCCCTGATGGTGTAAATTCATGTAGGTTTATGGAGGAAGAGCAGCAGTATGGTTTTTATAGCTTCAGGAGACCTGGCCCAAGGCTTAAGATACCCAGGCATTGCACTGAGGGAATGATAATGCTAATGTAGAATTTTTATGGCTTAAGAGCACATCTCAAGAAGTGCAAATGAGATTTTTTTTCCCCTGGTTTTCCATATTTCAGTTCCAGTTAAGAGGAAGTCCTAGGCCATTTTGGGATAGGCTGCTTTCCTTGCGGGAAAGCATCACTGTAAAGGAAAAGAGAACTCTCTTCTGAATGAGCAGCTTGCACTAGATTAGTCTCGTTGAAATCATTTAGCTCTTGGCTAATGTGTATCGTGTAAATACAATAGACTGTAAAGAGTATCTGATAATGTCAATGGAAGAGCATGAAAACCCCATTGTGCAAATGCTCTTGATAATCACCTTCAAGGGTCTGTGGCTCTCAGAAGTAAACAGACTTGCAGGTTTCCCTGTTAGAATTGCTTCAGAGGCATTTGGTACTTTAAGTGTAGAAGCATTGTTGTGATTGACCCACTGGTTTCTCTGCCAGTTTCCGTCCTTAGCTTAATGAAACTCCAGCTTCTGCATGGGGAGGTGAGGATTAGTTTTACAGTGTCTGGTCATGGGCAGCTTCTGAAAACATTGTGTGAGTTTGGCAGCCGAAACAGAGGGGTTTATCAGGAAAGGAGTGGAGAAGAAAAGCAAGGACATTGCTATGGCTGCTCTGTAGCTCTGGGACCTCAGAAATAGTTTTGAGTTGGAAACGGGTCAGAGGAGGGCAGTGAGGGTAATGGAGGGTATGAAAGGGCTCCTGCATGGGCAAGTGCTCAGTGGAGAGGGCATCTGGAGCCTAGACAGAGGAAGAGGATGTGGGAAAACTGCAAAATCAGAAGTGCCTCAGGGCAAGCAAATGGAGAGTTGTTTTTTCTTGGGCCATTCCATTTGAACATGTACCAAAGGGAGTACAAAGGCATTTGAAAACACCAAAGCAGATGCTTCTTCAGAGTGTGTATGGACACTTGGCTGCTGCTGCAAGTTCACTTCTTCCAGAAATTCCTGGATTAATTAGTGGATGAAAAATGCACTGAGGGCTGTTAAATTTAGAAACACTGTCCTGCCTCTAAAGATCACCCACAGCTCTGCCCCAGGCCAGGATGAGCTCTGAGGCAGCAGCACTACACGTTTCTCCTCTTCACCAAGCATTGGCTGTTGGCCACATCCAGTTCACGTCTCAAAAACGACTGAAGGAGAAGAGAGGACTCCTGAATGTTGTCTCTGCTCAGTTTGTCTCTTCTGCCCCACCTGTTCCCTTCTCTTCTTACTGTGCATGCAAAAGAGATGCACCTCGAACACATCCGGTTGTGGCCACGTGATGCTGCTGTTGGTGATGCTGCAGCTCAAGGGCTTTTTGGTGGAAGGGTCGTCTCTTCCATCCCTTGCTGAAAAATCCAGGAGGGACGTGTGTGTCCTTTATAACGAAAAGAAAGAGTTGGGTATCAGGAGTGATTCATCCTGCTTAAGTTTAACTCCTGCTGTGGGAGTTTGGATAAATGCCTTAGGCAGGATGGACTACATTTGGGATTGCCTAGAGGAGAGGCATTTCCCAATCCTTATTTCACCTCTGTGTGGCCTCACTTCACAGCTCATGTGTGTTTATGGAGCAACTGTGGGAAAGCCATAAAGCACAGAAGATGCACACAAGTTTACAGCAAGTGATTTCCAAGTTGTTTCTGCACCCTGCTGCCAGCTAAATCATAATATGTAGGGGAAGTGCTCAGGAAGGATTTCTTCTGACCGAGCAAATCAGCTCAAAATCTCCTTGCAGGAGGAGGTTAAGCACAGCAGACCCAGGTCTGTCAAAACTGCACTCATTTCATCATCAAGGCAGACAGTGTCTTCTCTTCTGCTGGTAGGAGGGTGGTATTTGTTAACCCTGTACCACTTCCTTTCTCAATCCATGTTCTTTAATCACCTGTTAATCAGATTAGCGTGCCTGACTTTATCCTCCTCATTGCTGCTGTACTTGCCAGCCCATCCCAGCCAGTTAAAAGTCAGCACTGGCAGATATTACAGATTTTTCTATTTGATTTTTTTCCTGCTGTTGCTCCTCATTTGACCCTTCCTTGTACATCACTAGTAGAGATGCTCAAAGATTCTATCTGTTTCCTTTTGCACGGGTGCTGCATTTGGCACTCCGGTTCTGCAGCAAGGGCTGATGCGTCAGCGCTTTCCTTTTAAACCGCTTCAGGGAGTTTTAGATGGGCCATAAAATGTGTGCTAATCTGAAAGCTGATGTGCAGGTAGCAGGGACATGCACGCTGGCATTGATGAGTTGTAGAGATGAAGCTGACAGAACAGACATCTCAAATGTTTTTTCTGGCATTGCTGTTATTACCAAAAATAGGGTTTTTTTTGCACATGAACAGTAGGTTAGAAAGAAGACAAGCAGAATCAATGATCAGTGGAGCTTAGGTGAAAAAAAAAAAATCATTGCAGGAAGCATTTATACTCTCAAGAAGAGCAGCTTTGAGAAATTGTCCCCAACTCAGAAAAGATGTTTCACTTCTAAGAGTGATTGAAATATTGCTTTAAGATATGAAAAAGGACAAATATTGAGGATGCTCTAAGTATAGTGCAACAGCTGATATCTAAGAGGCCCAGGGCTGGGTCAGGGGGAGACAGGTCTCAGCGGCCTTAACGCCAGCAGTACATGAAAAGTCTGAGGCTGGCAAACATGACACCATGGACCTGAACTATCAATGTGAAACGGTTCCTGCCTTCCAGCAAGCAACGTGACAGTCAGGCCACTTATCTTAAATACTTGGTAGCAGGCTGTGTAAGAGCCAGGCACTTCACACCTTAGAGAACTGATTGCTGCTGCTTCCTTGTGTATCACGTCTAATGTAAGTTTTAGTTTTCTAAGACTCATCCCAGAATCCCAGACTGGTTTCAGTTGGTAGGGACCTTAAAGCTCATCTGCTTCTAATCCCCTGCCATGGGCAGGGACACCTTCCACTGGAGCAGTTGCTCCAAGCCCCTGTGTCCAATGTGGCCTTGAACACTGCCAGGGATGGGGCAGCCACAGCTTCTCTGGGCACCCTGTGCCAGCGCCTCAGCACCCTCCCAGGGAAGAGCTTCTGCCTAGGAGCTCATCCCAGTCTCGCCTCTGGCAGGTTAAAGCCATTCCCCTTGTCCTGTTCCTGCAGGCCCTTCTCCAAAGCCCCTCGCCAGCTTTCTTGTAGCCCCTTATCCTGTGCCATACTGGTTGATGACCTCTTTTGGATAACTAGCTTTGGCTGTGATCTGGCAGGGAGTTTTTTGGGATTGCCTTCACAGGTCTCTGCACAGGCAGGACCTGCCTGTAAAAGTCTCATTCTCAAGTTGTCATTATCTCCTTTCTCCTTTCTGTATCAGTTCTTTGGAAGGCAATGCTATTTAAAGGCAGCAGATGCTCATTCCAAGTCTGTACAAATATAAAACATACTTCGTGACGTCCTGCCTTGCGATTCCTGCACATTGCATAGGAGTTGCTGTCCTAGAAGTGGCATGATATCTCTTAAAGAGGTGAGCTAAAATTACTTCCTTATCAACATGTACAGAGCAGCAGGTAATAACTAAAGTTACTAGAAAATGCCCATTTTTCTGCTCTTATGCTTTTCATACTGATCCATACCAAATTCCCTGTAGGCAGAAAATGGCAACTCCTTGGTGTTAGCTAAGAGGAAATGTGTAAAACCCAAAATAGAGTAAGCCCACCTGGATTTATGAGGTTTGCAAGCATAAAGAGGCAGTCTTTATTCAGTTTTTTTCCTGTTTCTCTTTCTTACCATCACAATAGGTGGAAATTTTCTGTTGAAATGGGTTGTGGTAATGGCTTTCTGCTGGTTGTGCTATAAATGTTTCCAATAAATTGAGTTGCCTTGCTCTGGTCTCAAGGTCTTTGGAAGATGTGTGATCCTGCCCACTCACGGTATGTGAAATAATCCCCTCGGCTGAGAATGATTTTAAAGAGTGTTTGAAAATGTATTTTCTGGGAGTGTTTCATCAGTTTTCTGTTTTGGTAATTGCTGCTGCTTTGAAGCAATGGTTGTGGATGCCATCTGAGTCAAAACCAGAGACTTGGTACCTTTTGAACCACATCCCATAGTTAAGGTAGGTGTCATTGAAAGGAGCACTATCCTATTGGACTCATCTCCCCACAGAAGTGGTGGGCTTCTCCAACATTGGACACTGTTAAGATTGGGCTGCATAGGGTGATGGGACATCTGGTCTAGGTCATGCTTTGCCTAGAAAGGTTGAACCAGCCGATTCTTGAGGTCCCTTCCAATGTGGTACTTGATGATGATTCTATTTCAAACCAGTGAGTATGAGCATTACAGGCTGATACCTCTGTGACCTCTGAATGTCTGGGACCATTGTGTCTTACAGGTCTGAGAGGGAAGCACAGCAAACCGGCAGCCGGAAGGGTAGGCACAGCCTGTGTTTGAGTGTATATAATCTGGGGCAGTGCATTACTTAAATCTCTTGCTGCTGTGGACAAAGTGGCTCCTGGTGTTTTTCTGCCAACAGTCTGCTTAATCTCCAGGGAAGGCAGTTTTCTAATTGAGGAGCTGCATGCTATGTATTCACCCTGCACTCTGATTTATGTGTGCTGCTATTGGAATACATATTCATGACATCTTTTGCATAAAGTAAAGCAAATTATTGTTGTGAAAATATATAGGGCAAGAATTCCTTCAATTTGTTACCTCCTGAAGTGTCTCTTGTGATTTGAATGAAATGCAAAGTGGAGGGATTGGGTTTTCATTAGGCTGGGAGGAAAGGGGGAAGAAATTCATTAGAGAGATGTCCTTTTGTGAGAGGGATGTGGAGGATTAATAAATGCTGACAGACCCTGTTGTTTGCACTTGGATGCATCCCCAAATCATTCTCTATCAATGTGTGACATCAATTAGATTATTATCAGTTGTATTATAGTAACGATGCTGATACTACGGTCATAGAATTGTAGAATGGTTTAGGTTGGAAGGGGCCTTAAAGCTCATCCAGTTCCAGCCCCCTGCCACGGGCAGGGACACCTTCCACTGGAGCAGGTTGCTCCAAGCCCCTGTGTCCAACC
>JAOEHY010037554.1:0-34548 GCA_025447955.1 Psilopsiagon aurifrons | reverse complement strand
TCTCCAACTTAGAGACAAGGATGTCATGTGAGACAGTGTTGAATGCTTTGCACAAGTCCAGGTAGATGACATCAACTCCTCTACCCCTATCAACGTGAAAGAAATATCAAGGTTGCAGTGCTTTCCCTACATGTATTCATTATGACACAAGCCTTTAATTGTAAAAGCATGTTCTACTTTACAAATAATACAGGGTACAACATGCCTTTTCCTTGCTGACTTTGATGGAGACCAGCTACAGCTTGCAACCATTTCTCATTCCTGTATTCACAATGTTCACTGTTGTTACATTATGGTGCATTTAAGATACTACCATCAGACCTCAGAATCATGCACAGCTCCCACTGACTTCTCTGGAAACTACAACTATTACCCCAGCTGTAATTAAAAAAAAATACATATTATTAATAAAATAGTTATGAGAGCACTGTTTTCTCTAGGTGTGTTTTGGTAATATCTTGGCACTCATGTTCTGCGCATTTTTTTTCCTTCTTAACTTCCTCATGATTAATTACTGGCCCAAGCTTACAAGCAATATCAATCTTTGAGTGCACCCACCAGAATTTTGCCAGATCATGCATTTTCAACAGATCCTGATTGCAGCTGAGTTACTGGGCTTTGTTACTGCACAAGCTACTTCTCAAGTAAATACCTGGAAAGAACTGCACCAGTGTGAAGGGATATCTTGCCTGCTTGGATAGTGTTTAGAAGGGTAAATGCTGGCCCATTCACTACACACCTTATCTTCAAGCTGTCTGTTACTTTTGCTAAGTAGCAGATAGGCTTCCTTTAAAGCAGTGCTCAACTGTTTCTGTAAAGAGTCAAGAGTGACCTATATAATTCTCATTTCTGTGCCAAGGATAAGGAAGTTCTTATCATTACTTCTCTGGCCATTGTATCACAAATTCTTTTAGAAGCAGAATATCTGATGTCCAGATATGTATCCTGCACAGCTGTATGTGCAGCATTAGCCATGGGCTACTCCCTGAGAAACAAGAAGCTGATGATACAAACTGGTGGTCATTGCAGTTGTATATTTTGTGCAATGCTGTTTGCAAAGTATATAATCACACAAAGTAAAAAATCAAATAATAACAGCCGCTTTCATTGCTCAGCATGCCCAAGCCTCCCTGGCCAGTGAGTCATAAGCCCCAAAGGGCCTCGACTCTCCACTTACTCCTAAGCCATGCTTGCAGCTTCTTACCTGACTTACTTCTGCTGCATTTGGAACCAGCCCCTCAGACTGCACAGCCTAATTCTGCTCAGCCTTTGCTTTGCTTAATTACTGCCTTCCTACAAGCAGCTAAAACATGTTTAAATACTCCTATTATTTAACCCAAAGGAAAGCTGTTTAGCACATTTAACATCTTTACCCAGACCTAAAACTTTCTACTGATACAAGAACCATCTGATGGCAGCCACCAGCACCTTCCTGTATGAAAAAATGCATTTCTAAAAGAACAGTGACATGCAAAGTAAATAGAGAATTCTTCCATCAAAGAACAAACAACATGCTGCCCCAAATGCAAAAGATTTGTTTAAAAACAGTAAGTTACCAATAATGAAAGATATTTTTCACTCTCATATCTGTGATGCATGCAAAAGAGCAGTTAGGACAAGGTGTTTATTTTATCATCTTCTAAATGGCAGAATCAAGGCAAATGGAAACTACAATGAACCCCCTATCTACTGGGTATCTACCCACCTCTCTACTTTCCAGATAATACAAAACCTTTCTTTTCTTTCACAGCTGCGCTGAATACCCTAGAATTGGGTAGATCACACACAAAAAAAGATTCACCCCAGAAAAACTTTCCATGTCTTTTTACCAATCTATCTGTGTCTTTTTTCAGCCATTTCACTGGGTGCATAATACATCAGTTTCTCTGAGGTGACATCCTTAGAGGCGCATGTAGGAAACATTATCTATGGGGGTTGGCTACACTACCTAATTAGAGATCTCCTGACAGAGATTAGAGATCTCTCTTCTTCACAAAATTTCACAATTACATGACTCCAAGCGTCAGCAATCCTCATTCAGCAGTTCCATGGGAGCTTTCTTGGTAGACACTGTTTATAGTGTCTTTTTTACTTTCATTCGTATTTCACCATCTGCAGTACCCTTTTTTCCACAAGAGATGTTCCTTGTTGCATTGAAGATTCATACCGAAAGTGCAGTCAAGAATAAATTATATTTGGGGTATTCATTACACCTATAACCTCAAAGGTAGGAGGAAGAAAGAGAGAGGTTTAAAATAACTTTAATTCCTCTTATCCACAAAAACATACTGTCAAATTACATAATTCTGTTCTGAAGATAGATTATTTATCTACAAGGGATCTTCTGTCTGCCTCCTTTTGTATTATAAAATGCTCATATTCAAGGTTCAAGGTATTTCAAGGATTTTTCAATGCTGGTTTATTCTATGGCTAACAAATGCATGACTTAACCAAGAAGTAGTAAGTGTAGGAATCAACCCTTAACTTGACCTTATCCCTCTTCAGCAGGTGCTCTAGTTTCACAGACACAGATATAGCTAAAACAACTCTTAGGGGAAAAAAAAAGGAAATTCTTTTCATGGGTCATTTGCCCTTACTTTCCAAACTTGGTTTCTATTTATTTATGAAAATAATTACAAACCAGCATTTGAATTCCAATTAGTGACACAAATAACCATGATACACTGAAGTTTCATATGGTACTCTGCACGTTCTTCATGCTGCTTTAGTAATTCTTAAATCAAAAGAGCAGCCTGTCTATCAGTATTTCATGATGCCATTTGGACAGTAAAAAAATGAATGGATACCTCCAGCACCTAGCAATATTCGAAATGCAGGAAGCAACTTTGTTTACCACTGCTCCTTTTTCAAGAGCGTGTGTTTAAACCTCAAACGCATAATGAGACCACTGTATACTCCCATCTGCTTGGCATATCAAAATGATACCAAATAAACTGTGACATGCTTTGGGACAATTTTATCATTATATGTTTTACACAGCCTGATGAAAAAAAAAAGTAAAATCAAAAATCTGAGTAACATAAAAGCTTTTTCCTAAGCTAAGAGAGCCTTACATGACCTAAGCTCCATTTTCTTTACTTACAAGAAATAAATGAACAAACTAAAAAACCCAATCTTGAGTTTTCTAAATAAATGAATCCTAATTAAATAAGGAAAGTAAAAGTTGGGTGGTTCTCGCATCAGCAGAATCAAAGCACATTCCATTACTTAGCTAATAAGAGCAATTTTGCTAAACAAACTACACCTTTGTTCTGTAAATTTTGAAAGTTAGGCTTTGGACAGATGTTCCCTGCTGGATGCAGACTTGTCAGGGAAAGGTTAGAGTCCCAGATGTTGATCATCACTTTTTCACAGAGGTTACTGCTCCCTCACATTTGTTGGCAGAGCTTGCTTACAGAAACACTCCCAAAGCCGCTTGAAGTTAAAGTGAATGGCATTACTATTTAGACAGTTTAAGCTAACTAGCACATCTGCTGAAAGAGGTCATGCCTGTCTGTACTTTTAAACTTCCACTGTTCACAAGACTGTAAGTTCTCACAACTTCTTGTCAGGGCAGAAGCTTTTCTCACCTTTTTGTGTAACACTAAATCCCAAATGCCACACTTGAATATTTAGCCTTAAATGCCTCCTAATTAAACACTGACAGCTGTGTTAAGTGTGCTAGTGAACTACAGTCTGTTTCAGCTCTAACTTCCTGATTAGCTTTCAAATCCCTTTTACATCAAGCTTGTGGTCTCAGAAACAACAATCAAAATCTGTTCTTTCACTGTGCAAGGGCATCCTGAAGACCTGTGTCACTCATGTAAGGATACAACATACACAAAATGCAGCTCTGGTGTAGTGAGGTTGGGAGGCACCAAGCTACAGGCAGAATACAGTACTTCAGACATGCTGCAATACTCTAGACAAGCTCCTTACCTATTTCTGCTCTTTTCCCACTTACAAAATAGTGAAATTTCTGCTGAATTCTTCGAAATCTGAGAGAAAAGTGCTATGTGCTTACGTATGATAATTGTTATCAAGAACATAGATTCACTATTCCTTAGCAACCTAAAAAACCCCAAAACAACAAAATAACCCCCCCATCATGCAAATGTTTTATCAACAGATAATTAGTAATAGTATATGAATGTGACTTTAGAGTAATGCAAGGTTTATTTTCTCACTCTTTTATAAGTAACACGTATCTATGACTAAATTCCAATATATCTACAACTAAATTCCAGTATATCTCCAATTAAGGGATGCATTGAATTTACAACTGGGGTTTGAGGGATTTTTTAGTGGGCTTTTTTTTCCTGGCAGGATACTGATTAAGCTGCCTAAAATGTCATTCACAGCAGGCTATTTATGTGATGAAGTTTCTATCCATGTGAAATTGCTATGTCTAATACCTTTTTCCTCTCTAAGGAAAAATACTATTTTGCAGACAAAACAGGAAGTTATCCAAGGGTCTAAGAAAAGAATTTGCTGTTTTGTTACTTCAGAGCAGAATTACTTTATTTTCATGCCTTCGTCTACCTCTTCTAGTGCTTCAGCTATACATAATTCCAAGTAGCAAACTATATGCCAAAAATCGTATTAAAAGATCATTACAGGTACAAAGTCAATCACTCAAAACTTACAACCTTCCAAGATCTCACAGACAACTGCATTTCAGGCCCCTTGGCATACACAGTGCACGCAGGACTATGGATGACATGACTATTTTTTCCTAAAGCCATTTCCTCATTCAGTGGACAGACCAAATGCTAATTATTACACATACGAATGTTCAACTTTTAATTTTATTTTTATTCTGACTGCTCACCAGATCTTATTTACTGACCTGTACTCAAGTCTTGCTAAGAAGACAGGATTATGAATGTCTGATTATGAATATGATTATGAATGACTTTTCTATCATGCCATCCCTGCACTACTCGAGTGCTTCGCAAGCAAGAAATCACTGATGGGACTCTGTGAATGGGATGAGCTTCTCCTCATTTCCATGGGTAAAAAGATGACACAATGGTAATCTGGAAAATAGTAGTTATTACATAGCTTCACTTAATTCTCCACAATTAATTTAGTTTTCACCACATCCTTTCTACGTTTTAACAGTACTTGAGTCCTTCTTGGATGTACACTAGGACATTTGTAAAGCCTGGACTCTGACAACATTGCAGCATATGGCTTCTACCTTCCACTTATTGAATTCTTTCTCCAAATCGTTGGAGCATCTCAACAAAATGGATAGACACATTTATTTTTAAGACAAGAGAAAAAGCAGCACATTTCTCTTAAACTTGTTCTCAGGAGGGGGAAAAAAAAAAAAGATGCAATTTTTTCTGAAGGTTTAGATATTCAGTCAGATGCAGTCTCCCAGTCTGTACATTTTTAGTCCAAATAACATACATTCGACAAATTTATAAGCAATGGAAAACAGGGTCTTGTGATGAAAAGTGTCAGGCAAGCTTAACTATAGGTGGCATTCACAGCCTTGCCTATAATTAATATCTCCTATGAGGAGTCTGCTGGTAATCCAGATGAGGCAGGCAGTGCAATGACTCTCTGCATACCTACACAAAAGAGCAGGGCTGCATTAAGAGGTCTCATTCATTCTTCTGATGATTTGAAACAAACAGGCATCAAATGATTTATACCACGCAATCAGTGTTCACAACCTCAGAAGAGTACCTGAATACAGTACAGAAGCAAAAATGAGCAACTAAACCCCCTTCTTGACATTCCTACATACGAACCAGTAAGTCAGTGAATTATTACCTCATAAGGAAGCCAGAAAGGAAAACTTCACTTGCAAACTAACCACTTCTAGCTAGCTCAGAAGAAATATGTGACTTAGACACATCCAGTTTTTACCCTGGTAAGTCATGGTGAGGTCTTTCCCGATGTGGCCAACAGTAATTACCAGACAAGTCTTCCCATGGTTGACACTATTATATAATGGAAAAGGCCTCATCCCTAATAAACTTGGCTCTATGTCATTGTTAATAGCACCTTAAAATGTGACTGACATCTGTATTCCCCTTTGTCTGCTAATGTTTCTACAGCCAGCATTTCTCCAATGTGGTTTTTATGTGTGTCTATGGACTACATAAGTAAATCACTGCTCTATCACAGCTCATTTACTCAACATACTACAACATATTGTAGCCTCATAAAGGGCTAAGAAATCCTTGATGATTTGAAACTTCGTAATATACTACTGCACTTAGCAGAACCACTAAATAATAGTAAAATAAAATCTGTCATTAACTGAATAATTGTTTTATTTCCCCCCCTGGAAGTGGAAGGAAACTTATAAATAGTTCATGTCTTTTTGTGGAAATGAAGACCAACACATTCAACTAGCTAAGGAGTGGTTTTCCCCTTTTTAAAATCAGAAAAATATTTTTAATCACTTATTTCTGTTTTCAAGATTGTCTTGACATCTGTTCTTAAAAAGCACAATGAAAGACATGCTTTTAACTACAAACACTGCTAAAATCTGGTAACGCTCTGGTTTTCCCTGCTGCAGAACTGCCAAGTAATAATGATTTGCATGACTAAGCTTCTATTATGCTGACATATGCAAAACTAAGGAACAATCATTCTTTCCTGTTTGACAACACTTAGAAAGGAAACACTCCTTTTTCTCTCCTGTAGGACATGCTGGGCCTTGGGCATGATGAACAGTATCATTCAACCAAATCAATTTTTAAATGGATGTTTAAATGCTGAGTTCTCTTAAGCAGAGACACTTACATAGTGACCTTATTATGTGAGCTAGAGGTCACTAGGGATTTGACTAACACTTGCAAACATACTGTGTTTCATTTGACATGTCTCTACAAAGAAACCACCACACCATTTGGAATCCATGTCTTGGAACATAGGCAAAGGTCTAAATAAGCTTTCTGAAGCACCTTTGCAAACTCCCAAAACTGTGATCAATATATTGCATTAAAACAATATCCAGCTGAAGGATAAAAATGTTTATAAAATATTTTCAAACTCAGGTGTTTAAGCTTATTTTCACACCAGTAGCTACCACTGGCAAACTTTCCTCTGGGAACAGCATCTGCAGGTCCAATTGCCTTGAAGTGACTGGCAGGTACGCAGCTGCCCATAAGAGTATGAATTATCAGCCTAGTCTGAGGCATAAATTTTAAAATGCTGCCCTCTTTCAGCATGAAATTTCTTCTTATTTACTCAGTATCTTCCATTGTACTGCACAGTGTACCACAATTTAGATTTCAACACAGATCACATGTAAGTAATGTGAATGTAAATAAAATCACATGTAAATAATGTGAATGTAAATAAAATGTAATTCTGGCCTAAGGTACTCGGGTGTAATGAGGCACCGTTTCCTTTCTAGACGCCTAATCCATAGCACAACTTACACATCTATATGAATGGACATAAACTTTTTTGTGCCTCAAATCTACCTAGAGCATCTAAATGCCACATACAATGTATATATTTATAATTTCTAAAAAAAGTGCATTTTTAAAGATAAAACTGTCAGTTGCACAATATTTGGAAAGTGGCTAACAAAACATTACTTCATCTCTTTATTATAACCTCGTGTGATCTCCCAGATAGGGTGAAGAGCCTGTAGAAGTCCATGAGAAACAAGCATGTGATGCCCACACTCATAAAGATGCAGAAAGAGAGCTAGTATTCAACACACATCAATCTGATTCTCTTGCGAGGAACCAAATGGACTTTGGCTGGTGAGCCCAGCTTGGTGGGCAATGTCCAATGTTGACAAAAGGATTCTCAAAGTTACTGGGACTGTAATTAAAGCATAGTGGTGGAAGGGAGAGGCCACTGCTACATAGCCTGAATGCATTGCTGGTGCTATTGCACCTTTGATATCTCATTGCTGTGTTCTGGATTAACTTTCATTAATGATAATCACTGACAGCCATTTTCAGCTTGGGTTTGTACAGAATGAGGCTTAAATGATTGTGCTATCTGCCTCTTTCTGTTTGTTTACCTCTTTCCACTCCCTCCCTCTCCCCTAAACTCCCTCTCACAAAACTTTCTGAGTTGCTGGCCAACCCAAATTAGGGATTGCTCTGAGGGAAAAGCAGGCAGAGCTCAGCTGCCACTGTTGGCAGCACCAATCGCCCAGCCAGTACTGGGCATGCACAGTGCTGATCCAGACAACCTGCACACTGCTCTTTTCAGAACAGCATGCCATAAAAGAAATGGAGAAAGGTCAACCTAGTGCACCGTGAAGGGGAAGGGACAAAGGACACCAAGACAACAGAAACCAGGTTTTATTAGTCCCACTGCTCACAGATTGACTTCTTTCCATGACGATTCTCCCTATATGGTCTGTTTGCATTTAGTACGTACCCACCAATAGCACTAGTACAGTCAGAGCAGCATAAGGGAAAATGCACTGAGGAAAAGACAAATTCGCTTTCCTAGCGACCTACCAGTGGTCACCTGGAGCAACCAAAAAGACAGAGATTACATGAGAAAAAGATTACAAATCTAATAATTCTAGTGTAAGGAAGTAAGCCTCAGTGCCAATCTTTCCCAACTATGCACGTACATACAAAGCGAGGATAGTTTGCTGCTTACTGTTTTTCCAGCTTTTCGGCAACTCACCAAGCATTATCTTCATGACAAAAATAACAATTTCTCTTAAAACTTATCAGTAGCTAGCAAGTGTCCTGAAGAAGGTACACATTTCCTTCCTTTCTCTCCGTTCCCCTCCAGGATCACTTTCCTCAAGCAGGAAGCCCTTTGTACTAGGATTTAGGCTGAGAAACCCACACTCACAGTCGTAAGAAAATCAGATAAATAAGAATGGAATTAACCCATTAATTAATTATTTGATAACACTGTCTTCCAGACTAATGTCTCCTTTGGACTGTCTGATGAATGCTACAGTTAACTAACTTTCTTTTGATCCTCCTACGGGGAAATATACGAAAGATTAGATGGCGGGGGTGGAACAATAATTATGCTCAAGAAGATGACAGTGTCTTATACATACTAGGAAGGTTAAACTCAAGTAGTACCTTCTCAAGACTCCTACTACCAAGTAGAGATGCCAGTGTGAAGCTGTTCAGCCAGTTTCAAATTGGTACATGTTCTCATGTTCTTGCGACACCTGGCATATGGTGAGTGCACTGAAACTTGTAAAAAAACAGTGATTCATTGTTAATTATTCAGAAAAGAGACAGAAATTCATGGTAACCCTGTATTTCTGGAAAAGTACATCTACACCCCACTTTTTACCTCTTTTATGAGACAGAAACTGCAGGTGAGGTTGAGAACAGGATCTGGCTCCTGGTCTGTTTAACAAAATTTTTGGGAGTGTCACTTAAATCCACAGTTAATCCATGCAGTATTATGTATGGTGAACTGTGGAGGTTCAAGAAGCGTCCCCATAGTCAGGAAGATCTTCTGGCATGATCTGTGCACCTTTATGACCCTTTCAATGGTACACTCAGCCTTACACAAGTAGCTTCATCCACGGGCTGAACTGGATCTCCTCTTTTGCACTGTAATTGATGAATTCTGATCTCCTGTTTTGACTTAGTTACTTTTCATAAAGCAGTCACATTTCATGTGCACCTATTCCAGAAAAGTATTGATTTGCCTAAGTAACTTTTTTTACCAAAAACTTGCCATATTACTCTCACACCTGTGACCTTCCATAGTTAACTCTCAGGGTCTGAATTCCACACTTTGATTTCTCCAACAGGTTATTCCACCATTAAAAGAAAAATGCAAGTTAATTACTTGTCTTGTCTAAAATAACTTCAGTTCTGCTCCAGGTCAAGCAGGAGAGATCTTCAGGTTTAGCAGTCCCTGCCACTTTCTTCCTGTCTCATCAACTGTGCTTAGCACTGTAAGTCAGGAAATCAACAAGTCAGACAAAGTGAGGCTGACCCTATGGAAGAAGACACAAAAGGGGTAGGCACAGCACACAGAGGATAAGTGGATTGAGGAGCTTGATCCAGTCTTTGATGTCTTGGGGGACACTTGGGAGGGAGCATGTGAGTGAGCAGTATGGAGAGACAACTGAGGAAATGAAAGAATGCCTAGCTGTGTAACAGGAGGGCAAAGTGAAAGGATGAGCTGAAATGCCAATTCTTGGAGCACTGAAGCAGAGAACCTACCCTGCGCTACCCCTTCAGTGACACAGACTGGGCTTCCAGGCTTGTGGCTATCCCTCTGTCCTGCATGAGCATAGCATTTCTGCACCAAGTTATCAGTGCATGGAAGGATCACAATGGAACACCAAACGCTTGCAATGGAGCAGCTGCTGCACTGCCCTTGGGAGTGAGTGCAATATCACCAGGGACTCTCCTCATCAGATACTACTTCTGCATCAGGTTAAAAATAACTCCAAAGAGGCTGCACAGCCACATACAGCAGGTACAAAATGCAGAGCTAATAATTATAAACTCTTGGATCAAGACAGGTAAGCCCTCAGGAATTCTGGGGAAGCTGTGGATTTGAAACTGCACTTCACTGGGCCCAGGCTCAGTTCTGCTGTAAATCAGAACTGAGGAAACATCACCAACAGATAAACAACATCATAAATCCTGTTGCTTAGCTTCTCTTTTCATTGCAGCACATTGCATGTGGCACCAAAGACACTGAAAAATGCACCCCCAGAAACTAAATAATCTTTAAAATTGTACTTCTCATCCCAGTTCATCAATTACATTAATAACACCATCAATATACCAGAAGACAGAGCTTTCCCTAAGTAAATGAGATCTAAGCTTGTTTTCAACAAAGTAAAACAATGATAATACCTGAGGTATCATATATGGGCAAGCTATAAACTAAACAAGGCCAGCAAAAGTGCTAGCAACGAGGACTAAATTCACCTTCTACATGCAAAGTACTGCCTGTATTTTTTGTATTTCGTTAATAATGCAAAACACTGAGGTTATTGTTTAAACATATCTTCCAAAGAATACAGAACAGTTGGAAAATCAAGAGAGAGATTACATGATAGGGAAGAAGCTCACATTTTGATCAGTTATTCACCCTGCACCTCCTGGTTCTCTGGAAAATGTAAAAAGCAGGCAAGAGAGTTACATCGGGTAAGACAGCAAGGAACACATAAGGCTGGATTTGTTCAGAAGTGCTTCCACAAAAGAAACAGCCACAGAGCTATCCAATCCAACCTCACATCTGCTTCCAATTTTATAGTCTTCTGCGTCTTTGATGAAAATCCAATTTTTCCCAAAAGGAATTGCAGCACAGTTGAGTAAAGAAAGGTCTATTGATAAATCTAATGCATCTTTTACAGAGTGTGATGCTTCAGGGGTTTGGTGGTGGGGGGAGAATGGGTTTGTCTCATAATATTGTACTGCATCTCTAAAGCTCCCTTTACATATCACCACTTCATAACCTAAGAAGTGGTCTGTTTAGAGCAACACTGAACTAGAGGCTTCAAGCTAGCTCAGCTTGTTTTTGTCAGAGTTCCTAGGCATCTTAGACACCTCTATCTAACCACTCTGAGATTACTGGTTTTTAGCATGCTTTCAAGCAACTTGAGATAGCACACATCCAAAAACACTTGACACCAGTGTGTCCTTCTGACACCCTCTCCAAAGCAAGCAATAAACAAAGAATAAAACTTCAACAATAAACAACATTTATTTTACAGTGTTTCTTTTATAGCTGCCCAAGAAAATTCTTTATCCTACAATAAGCACTGTTCAGACAGTTCTTAGGGTAATGCTAGCCCTACCTATGGGCTAATTCTTGTTCCAGCTACTTTTATTATATTCTGGCCCTTTCAAAGTTAAGAGAAATCAACAGGGACAAGACACACTGCTCTTCTTTCAAGGCACACAAAAACTTTGGGGGTTTGTCTGTCACCAGCCGACCATTTTCTGCTCTGCAGCCTTGTTGTCAGAAACAGTCCCCAGGCTACACAGGACACATAGCTTTTCAGGGGGGCATGAAAGGTACTATAAATTGCCATCCAACACAAAATCTGACTAGTATAAGGATGCAAAATTCCACTGAAGTCGGGGCCTGTGCTCATTAATGTCAAGGCTTCATTTCACCCATTAAAAAGTGAACTGTCAGCTAAGCTATGCTTGTGAACTCTTGTGGGATTTCCTGCCTTCTTAAGTTACCCATTTCCAGTTTACCTACAAGCCCAGCCTAAACGCATGAATTTAAAATAAAATGCACTTCTAGTGACACAGAACAGACTGTCCATATTACATGCTGCTTCCACCGTCAAAAACAAAACAGAAACCCAAAACAAACCCAGAAATATTGTGGCTTTAGTGTAAAAGCACACCTATCCTCCTAAGCAGCCTGCACGGAGAAAAGGCAGAGGACTCTGATGAGACAGGAAGGTCAGGTCAACTATAGGACAAAGGCCTTAGTGCTTATCTTGCCTTCTTTGCAATGTAAATCTACAGGGATTGTACAAATTAACCTGCTATTTACAAGGGATTAAAAAAATAATTAAATTAAACAAACAACCCAGTAACTTTTTCCTTTCCTGCAGCCAAGACAAAGCCACGAACAATGTGATACTAGCACTCATTTACTTTACATAATTTCTTATTTGAGCACCTGTGTGGGGGTCTGTGGAAGCATTGGGACTGGATAATCCACTGAATGATCTTTAATCAGACAGTAATATTAGGTGCTAATAGCTCTGATAAAGGGGCTGTTTAACCCAACTGTTAACACAAAGGCCTGCCTGCTACAAGGACTATTTCAACAATGCATTTGCCATTCATTAATTAAAACTAATTCCTTGCAGGCCACAGAAAACACAGAGTAAACCCACATGGAAAATGTCTAGGTTCTACCATGACAAATCACATTAAGGAAATAAAAACCTGAAATTATCCTAAAGCAATTAAATTTGTCTCAGAAAATATACTCTCCTGGAAATTCTCAAATTGTAAATTCACAGCTAAAAAGGCCGCTAATAGAGTCTTCTGAACGTGTAACTATATATCTGTAGCTCTGTTCTGTGACTTCATACTAGTCATTAAAAGCTTCTAGCAAGTCAAATACAAAGCACTAAGCCTTGCTAAAGGTCCTGAGATGACAGTTATTTACACATCATTTAGATGATTGTCCCAGACTACAGTGGTTTAAGTGAACCAGCACAGTTAAGTCTCCTAGATAGGTTATCAAGATTTCATCTTTTTCTCTGTCTCTAGAGACCTTAAATAAATTATGTATATCTACATATTTATCAGGCTATAAAGGGGTATATTCTTAACAGCCTGCATACAGCTTTCAGGCACAAAACTTGTAACTGGAAATCTGGAAAATCTTAGTTATGATCATACTCACAAATAATAGCTTACTCTTTAGATGTGTTCAGTTTTCAGAAAAGTGTTTGGCTTTCCAAAGGTCCTAGTATACTAAAAGAACTATGTGAAAAAGACACAATTAAATTTGGTACTTTGGTACTCAAATTAATCCCCAAGGATATTAAGGCTAAGAAGTAAAACACATCCAGGTTTACTCCCCACTTAATTTCCTTCTAGAGTCTGTGAATGGAGAGACAATCAGCTAGCAAAATGTAAAATTATTAACAATGTGAATGAAGGCCCAAAAGCTGTACTCAGATGTGTCAGCATAGACCCTTCTCCTGAAACCTGTAAGAGCCAGAACCTGGGAGGACAAAAGAGTGTTACGAAAGAGCATAATCCAGAAATCTGTGCAACGCTCAGACACTCTTCTGATAAAATGAGAGCAGTGGAGCTTCAAAGACTGACATGTTAAAGTTTTCTAGCCAGAAGGTCAGGGCTAGTTATTTATATCTGTCTTCAGGGTAAAGAAGATTAAAAGCCATCTGGAGATAGTCCTGGGCAACCTACTCTAGGTCACCCTGCTCCAACAGGTGATTTAGACAAAGATGACTGTTAGAGATCACATCCAATCTCAAACTTCCAACAGTGAAAATAATAAAGAAGAACAAAAAAATCTACAAGGTGATATTCCAACTATAACGCCTACTCACCTCACTGGGAAGTTAAGACAGGAAGTATGTGTGCAACTTCTGTTCAAGATAATGCAGCAATATTTCATGAGCTCCATTAACTTTCACCACATTAAAACTGACTACAGGTAGTTAAGAATGTGAGAAATCTTTCCTATACAGGACTTTTCCAAACCTTTAGCATTATCTTAATGCAGTTTTGTTAAGTGAATTATTTATTAACTTCTTAGCCTCATCGATCAGCATAGGAAAATACCACCAAAGCAGTGGTCTGGAGTTCTGACTGCAAATAAATAGCAAGCAATTAAAGGGATATGCTTCCTTTGATGCATATAGGAAGCTCCTAATCAACAATAATAGGAAGTATACAAGGAATTATCTTGTAAAAATCATGCAAAATAAAGACAACTTTTTACTACACTTGTTCATGTGTTGGTTTTGGTCTTCATTTTTGACCTGATTTACATGAAAGTTGTAAACACTGGTTTACAACTAAACACTGGTTAAGCTTTCTCACAGAATACAATCTGTTCTCTAAGTGCCATTACCAAGTTCTTCACTACACAGGCTTCTGTAGTTTCTTTGAAAATGCATTTATTCTGGAATCATGAAACAGTTCAAAAAAACTGAGTAACTGTTATAGGACTTAAAAATAACCTTTATTCTCAAATAAAGCATCCATATAGGAGACTGTTTTGTAAAGTAGTTTGTCCCATAATACCTGTGTTAGTTAGTCTTCCCATTTAGGTATGTCCCAAGCTTAGCTGTGAAGAATTTTAAACTCTCATTAGCACAATGCCAGGCTTTACTATTTTATAAAGACTTACAAGCCAATCATTTCCTGGTTCTTAGTAAATTCACAGCCCAACTGTCAGTGGACTGCAAATACAGAATTATGTTAGGCAGGCCACTGATGGAGCTACTTTATTCTTAGGGAGGCAAATTAATTTCATCCTGGATTTTTTTCTTCTTCCCCCAAGAAAAATGCATTGAAGGCACTGGCACTGAGAATTAACAGAATCTTTGTATTTGTCAATAAGGTCATGCAAGCGTTGATGCCTTCTGGAAGCAAACTTCTGTTAGAAATGCTGTTGTCATTCATTAAAAAGAAATAGCATCTTAGAAGCCTAAAAAGCATCCCAATTTTCCAAAGCGTTTTCATTCAAAACTAATCAAATCACCTTGCACTTGATACCAACACAAGGCTGGTAAATTGTGACTGTAACAATGTGACCAGAATTATCTATCGTTAATTCAGACAGAAACATTTCAAATAGCAAAGCACAAACAACTGCTGCTCAGCACAGCAGAAAGTCTTAGACACAGGGTATTTCATTCACAATTATATGAATTATGGCATTTAAACCAGTGGCCATTTTCTGTGTCGCTTTATGCTTAGACTTGATCAACATTCCAGATCATGTCTGCATTCTTTATGGAGCTCACCAATACCTCGATTGAAGATGCAAAATAAAAATCAACTTAATTTAATGCGACAAGAGTGGCTTTGTGTTTAGGCTTTGCACCCAGTCATTTATTTACTCCCTATGTATAAAACTTGGTCTTTTAGAACAAGAAACTCTTCTTGTCTGCATCTTTCTTTGGTATCTGCCTCCTCCTCATTTTCCAAAATGGTTGTTATTGCATGTACTGCCATCCTCACATAGGCATTTGCATCAGCAAAACTTATCACAGATGAACTTTTTCCACAAATATACCCTTTCCACTAACCCCCTCAAAGAAGGGGTGCAATGTTGTTCAGGTCAATGAAGATGCAGGCACAAAAAAGAAAAGTACTTGGCCTAAGAGACCATTCACATACCTCAGGATCACCAACGAACTGCCCCTCACTTTAGACTAGCACAAGCCATTTTTCTTTCTGCTGTGGCACGGAGCTGTCTGCTATGCAAGATCACCTGGACAATTTTACTGAACTTTGGCTAGTGATGAAACTTAGGCCCTGACCTTCCCTCTTGCCTTCCTGTAACACATTATGATTATGCTATTGATCCTAAGCTTTCCAAAGAGTTCTCTGCAGTGTCTTTTGGCCATTGTATAGGAAGTCTCTACAGTGGAAATCTACATGGCAGATTTTCCGTGTACCGTTCTGGAATAGACATTGTATTTATGGCCAACAACAGCTTACAGATCTTAAACTGAAGGACCCTGACTTTTTTTCAATCATCTCATCTCTGTCAGCATAAATATCTTCTGGGGATATCAACCACACCTCTTTGTTTTAATGGCATATTTCCACATTGTGATGGAGGTGGATGAACTCTTCTTGGGCAACTGGAAGTTACCTTGTTTTGAAAGAATCACATTTACTTTTATACAACAAAGAAATGGCAGTGTTTTATAGCAGTGAATCCTCATTTTGAGCTTTCAGGGATTATTGACCTGTTAGAAATTTCTAGACGCATTGACAGAAAAGAAAGAAAGCAGAGATCATAATGTGGGAAGATAGGAACACACTGGAGAATTCCTGTAGTCTGTTTGAACTGGTTAGCAAAAAGGCCTGCTAACACTGCTCATCAAGAAGGAGATGCTTTGTAACTTGAGCCTCTGCACCTTTCCCTGACCACGACTTGACTTCCACCTTACAAACATAAACTATTAAGGAAAAATAAAAGCAGCTTATTTGTAAGTCTGATCAAAAGTGATAGGTATTTCTCTTATTAACATTCTCTATGTGCTTGCACATACCATAATAGGGAATTACACCCCACAAATAGATTAGAAGCAGGGAAAAAGGAATACATCTTTTCAGAAGCAGGTATAATCATGAAAAGAGAGAGAAGGAAAGTCTTCTGGAATGTACTTGGATATTATTTTATTTATTAAAAGTAGTTTGGTTAGAATTGCTGCATGACATGTCTGTTTACCATCCAATTCTCAACTTTTACTCATCAAAAACGTACAGAGAGGTCTAGTGGATTAGTAATTCTTGTCTTGCAAAGCAATCTTGACTGGTCAGCCTACAGTCCTGTTTCTCAATTCTGTAACCATAAGCACTGATATAAATTTTCTAACTGAACGATTTCCCACCAAAATGCTCAAGCCAAAGACTAAAGGTCTTTAAAGCAAGTAAGTGCCTTTACTTGTGAGGGTGGTGAGGCACTGGAAAAGGTTGCTCAGTGCTGGAAGATGCTGCCCAAGGAAGTGAGAGCATACTCTTTATTTCTTCATGTTGTCAAAGGGAACATTTACAATCCTGCCAATTCAACTGTTTTGGGTTCCTGGGCTTTTATCCCTCTGGCTAAGGGAGTCCCAAAGGCTCAGCAGGAGACAAATGCAAGGTGCTCATGGCCAAGCATGCTGCCATTGAGTTAACAACTCTCAGGTGACAAATGAATGCCTTAAGTCAGCCTTTCGTATGCTTTTTCTTTGGGAGAGCTCACCATAGGGATGAGGATGTCTCCTTTTCCAGCAGGCCTCAATCGAGGTAAACCAATGTATTTGTAGATTTATCATACAAGACCTAGGGCAACATAAAGTGTTCCCACACTTCAGTACACGATTCAGTAGATGATTCAGTAGATGAAAATCAGACCCCTACAGGACAAATGACAGAGGTGGTGGACTCATGAAAAACACTTAACATCTCAGAGGTAATCAAGCTGTAGTTTACAGTTTACTGCATGCTTTGGCTATGATTTTAATAATTTTGATCCATCTGCCCCCTTTGATTCCTAAGATATGATTTTCATAGCTCCCTATACAAATATATGTGCAAATGTGTGCAACTGGTATTACAAACACACTGAAGTTGTGTTGAAAGCTGTCAGAATGTTGTGCAAGAGTATATTATGAAAGCCATTGTTTTCTTTTTCACATCCTAGGAAAGAAAAATATACATACATAAATAGGTAAGCATTGTGAAATCTTAGCACAATTTACCTGCTCCCTATCATTCCTTCATTAGTTGTTTCAACGAAAGGTACACTAGCAGATCCACAACAGATCTTGGAAAAAAAAAAAAGTCGAATATAAATATTTAGCATAAAAATTGTATCTGTGGTAACTCAGGCTTTTGATTTCGATTCTGAAGGTCTTAGTCATTTCATACTGTAGGATATTTCTGCCAAAGTGTGTATCCTAACTGTGGCAGTAATTCTGAAATTTTTTCTGACTTGTTAAAGAAAAGAAGTCTATTTCTAGCCTCATTTTGTATCCCTGCTGATAACAGTAGATACCGGCTCAAAAATACACCAATGAAAATTACAACATCACTTCTCTCATCCAAATACAAATACCAATCAAATGTGTGGATAGTTTACACATAAATGTAGTTATCCCCAAATCAGGATGATTTTTATTTAAGCATTTTTCTATCTGAGACCATCGGTTTTTGTCAGACTCTGCAAGATCAGTGGTTTTGCCCTGCCTCTCCCTTTTCCCTTACTGTGTAACTGCCTTATACAAACTGATACTTGTATGCCAGCAGGTAATATATTTATGGAGTAGTCACCCAGACCTGACAAGTACTGTAGTGTATTTCTTTTGAAAATCACCCAAGGAGGGGTTATTTCATCTGCTTTGACAAATTGTATATGTACTATCCACATTATGCTGTCACATCTACCTTAGGTTCATCAGTATCTTATTACCCATGCTGTTGTTTTCAAATCTAAATACAGTACAGGGAAAGCAAGCAAGCAAACACACAAACAAACCTATCTTAGCAATAATGCTAAAAACAAAGCCTGAAACAATGACACTGTGCAATAGCCTTGAGTGCTTTTTAATTTTTTTTATTTTTTTTTTTTATAGCTGTGCTCTAATTCTTCAGAGAACAGAGAGGAGAGCGGAGAGCTTTGAAAAAGTGCTATAGACCATGAATTTGCAGCAGGGTAGTTCACAGCTAAACACACTCCCACTTCAAGATCGGGCAGGGAAAAAAAAATGAGGGCACCACAGAAGTGAATTAAAAATCATGCAAACAGTCCCCTCAACAACCAGGGCAGTAGCGGCTTATAAGATCGGCTTCATTTGGCAGGGTGCCCACCATGACATGACCTAAGAGGGCCAGGGCAGGAGGATATCTTATGGCTTGCAAAAAGGGTGAGAGGTGGGCTGCCAGGGGGAGGGATGGAAGCAAAAGAAACATCGTGTAAGCCTATGTTGAATCAACTTGTTTTACAGAACACTGACAGGAAACTTTTAGGTCTTTTAAATGTGTTTGAAGAATTCCTCTATATTTTAGATGGTAGACAAATACTCTCTGGGTTAGCTGCACTGCAGGGAGAGATTACTATCACAAAGCCCCTCCTCCTGCCTGGGGGTATTGTCCCCTCAAATCTCCCAGAGATGCTCATGTGCTATTCTCCAAATGAGACGGTGGTTCCATGACAGTCTAATCCGATCTAAGTTGCGGCTGCTGCAGTCCTTCCATCCCCAGCTGCTCCTTTTTCCTGTGCCAGCAAGGATGCTTCTCTGGTCCCACACTGAACTGGTTCAGAAAAGACAGAACCAACTTGAAAAAATCAACACTTCCCCACCAGTTCAGCTTCCTATGAAATCAAATGTGCACCAGCGCTGGTGCAAGAGATGGGGTGGGGACATACATGATGCAAAGCCAGGCTGCAACAGCTCTGGTTTGGATCAGCTTAAACCATTTTGGAACCACACTCAAGGCTGGGCTAGCCAACGCCTGCTACTTAAACTGCTTGTGCTGATCTAGCTCTTTCTGACTGGCTCAGGTTTGGGAGTGGTCCTAAAAGGAGCTTCCTCATCACATCAGGAGGGGAGGGCAGCCTTCCCTTGCTATCAGTAGCCCTTTCCTCAGGCACAGCTGCTTGCAGGGTTTTGTGGAAACAGCATTATATAATCTGTGAAGCCTACAGAGAGTTTTTTTGTGGCAAGACAGGCATTGATGAGCAGGCCTCAGTTGTTGCGATGGGGGAAACTCCCTCTCAGCGGCAAAGCCAACCTCCCAGGTGTCCCAGAACAGCCAGGGCACTCTGGTGAACTACCAGGATCCAAGCCCAATGTGACAGATGATTTGAATGTAAAGAGATGCCAAGGAAAGATAGAAAAGTAAGGGACACATCAAAGCCTATCTGGACTGGAAACTGAAATAATTTCTCTCCCTTTCTGAAGTTTAACAGGGTTTTAATCAGATACTGAGTAGTAAGGCAGTGAGCACAGTGGTTTGGTACTTGCTGACTTGTGAGCATACACCATCATATCATATGTATGCATACTGGCACAGAGATGGGGAGGAACACAAAATATCAAACAGCAAACACGTAGTTAAAACAGTTTTACTACCTCCAAAGGTCACCTGCTTATTCCCAGTAGTAGCTGTGGAATAGTTTAGAGCCAAAACTCTGGAGGGCAAAATCAAGGATACCCAAATTAGCTGCTAGAGAAGGAGATATATTTTCTATCTTCACTTGAAAGGCGGGTTTCATTGCCAGCTCTTCCAGTCTTCCCTCACCACTTTCGTTTGACAAGTATTTAGTTCTGCTGGGCCCATATACATCTGCAAAGAGTACATTCTGCAAAATATGGTGATGACAGACACATTAGGAGCTGGAAAAGGTCAGACAATAGAGCTGTGAGCACTATATAAAGCAAGCAAGAGAGAAAAAAATTCACAGTTCAAGGAATGAGGAAAAGCTGGATTCACTGGGAAAAGCACTGGAGCTTCTGCAGAAAGAAAGGGAGAAACCAGTTAAGTTAAAAGAAAACCCTGAAGCCACCTTTTAGATGCCAGACTTGGTACTAGGAGGCAAGTCTACACCTACAAGTTCCCAGCCTGTGACATTTCACAGCAGCAAATCTGAATGGTTGAGTGAGATGGCATGGGAACATGTAACATTGCCCAGATTTCAAATTGTGTGAGAAAGGGAAATATCTTAATATCCTGAAAATACTGTTGTGTTTGCTGGTGGCAGGGAGCAAATCAAAAACATTTATACTGGGAAGTGAAGAAGGAAGAAGAGAGATGTGGTCAGGGGTTAGTTGGGTAGAACAAAAAGTCTAACCTAAATGCTTGCAGAATTGCTTACTGAAGACACTAGAACTAAAATTACTTTTTTTCTTTCTTTTTAAATAAGTAAAACTGTTAGATTTATTGGCAAGCAGCCAGTTGTTTATTGGCAATTGCTTTATTTTCAGATGCCAATTTATTCCCTAAATGTCTTTGGGTTGAGACCACTGCCCTGTTCCGGGGGTAATCCATCGGCCAGCACAGAACTGCCCCCTAGGTGAATTTCATTTGTAACATAATGGAGATTTGCATGCCCTGTCTCAACAGGAATGCTCCAAACTGGTTTAACACTCAAGCCATGAATGTTATCTGTTGTCTACCCCACCCCCTCAAAAAAAATGTGGACGAATTCTGCTTTTTCAGATTCTCAGGAGAAATACAAAGATCTTCTCTGCCAGTTGCAGATGTGTTCTATTTTTTTCCCCTACATCAGAGCTTCTGAATCATCCTTAATAATAAGCAAAGGCTATTCATACCAAACGGGGAAGTGCTCACACACTATGATGATAAAGCATTTCATCCATTTAAAAAAAAAGAAAAAAAGAGCACTACCCACAGAACTGCAACATCACATCATCTGCACTTTGCTGAATGTTCACAGAACAGCACTGGAAGTTACTGAAGTGTCAGATAGTGATTTCATCATGTGTCAGGCCTCCCACTAATAAATGATTCATCTTTCTCAGTACTGACACCTCAAAGAATTAAGGAAGAGAAGAAAGAAATTCATAAACTTTAAAGTGAGAAGTACTCTTACTGATATTGCACTTCCCAAGTAAACAGACGCTTATGCACACACTAAGAATGTGTTTAGAATTTAACCTTTCATTTATTTGAAGTGTACTTCTAAGTTTTAAAAGTGAATCAATTACAGAAAAAAGGTATCATGAAATTCCATGTGTATCACCACAATACACAGAGGTAAATTGCTCAATTTACAAATACAAGATTTCACATACACACCCTCCCCCAGCTCTGTGAACTGAAACTTGAACTGGGAGGAAATCTTCTCTGGTTTACATAGCAGCGATTAAGCTATGTTGGTGACAATAAGCCTGTCCCAACTTCTGAGTACTGATTACATCTGTAAAAACAAATCTAGCTCTTCTTGAATAAGATGGGCGACTTACAATTGTCTCTAATGGAAATGGGACTGGAAGGAAATTTGCCATTTTAATCGGAATTTACATAATCGTTCCTGGATGCTTTGTAGAGCCAGAACATCTTCCATTGATGAAAATGGCTCCACTGGATGAACGGGACTAATTAGCAATCGAAACTTACTTCTCCCACAAGGTATGAACTTAAACACAAATCCAAAACAGGTAATGTACTTAGCCAGATACTGCTACTTTTTCTTGGTTTGCTAGAACACTGAAGTCTGTGTAGTCACACAAGTTTCTAGTTCAATTTCTTCTATTTCAACAAAACGAAGTAGAGAGACAGATATGTCAAATTCCCACATTCTTTATAAAGAACAAATTGCTAGGAGAAGAGATTCTGAAAGTCACCCAACTAAAAAGCAAACCCTGTAACATAAATTTAAACCTTATGAAACTAAAGAATCCACATGGGAGAGAGACCTAACAAATAACCACACTGGAGGAAAAAAGAGACAACTGTAATTCACTGTGAAACCCTGAGACACTGCCTCATGGAAAACCAGGCTTTGCTGGTTCTGCCACTAAGAGAGGTCCTTTGGCTGTAGGTGTGGTTTGGTGCTTTTCCTCATCGAAATAGCATCTATTATAAACAAAACACTTCAATCAGCAAACTCAAAGCAGGAGGAGCATATGGTTACAGAATTTATCCCACTTGATTCCTCTCCTGGAGCAGGGAAAAGAATTAGATGAAGATGCTAAAGTTTGGACTTGGACTCAGAGACCCATTCTCAGCAGAATTAGGCTGGCAGGAAAACTGCTGGGGACAGAAGAAAGCCACAAGCCCCTGATGTCTCATGCCCTAAGCAGGTACTTCTGCTCACTCTGAATATGTATATCAAACATGCCAACATGAAGAACAGAATACTTAAAAACAGTAATATACAAAAGCAAATTATTCTTTGCTGTTCCCCTATCTCTTGGTTTGGTAGAATTAATTTGGGCATCCTGGGTAAAGATGATGCCCAGTTTCTCCATCAGCTTGATTTAGCATGACCTCTTCACTGTCAGCTGGGGAATGTGAAAGACAGCAATGAACATCTGTATGTAGGAAAAATTACACGGCTGTGGGGCAGGATGCCTGAATGATTGAAAAAAAAAAATAATTAAATACTTAAAACACTTTACCATGAAATCGCCTTCTCTCCCTTCCCCCAACCCCCATGGTAAATCAGGTAGAAAAGTGTGATAATATTAAGGCTTAATCCAATTTAAATAAATTATTTTCTTGTAAATGTTAAAACAATCATTACATGCATCATTTACTTCCTCCTCTTCCCATAGTCTTAAATTATGCTCCATTATATTCAGATGGAAAAAAAAAAAAAAAAAAAGGCAGAAATGTTTCTTCAACATTTGAAATTTTGGGTTTGATTATATTTAGAGGTAAAAGTCACTAAAGAAACCTAGGGGAAAAAAAGAAATCTTAGAAAGCATTATGGGATTTTGTGTAGCAAACTTAATTAAGAATTTTTTTTGCTAGGTTACCAACAATATTTTATTACAAGCTTAAGGTATAAGATTATTATAGCTCTCTGTCGTGCTTGGAAGCAAAAGAAAGAACACATGCAAAGAACAATCTTGTTATTACAATTAATTACAAATGTACAAATAAATGATATATCAGACCCTGTCTACACTGCATAGTCACGAATTTATAACCATTTCACTATACAGATATTAAAAAGCATGCTTCATCTACAGTAGCTTGATACTACATCACAGTCATGAGTAGTTATGTTTATTCATGCACAGCTACCACCAGCCAAAACTGCACATATGTGTCAGTGCATTTTAGCAAAATCTGCATCAAGTGACCAGTAATGCAGGACCCTTCAGCTAGCATTTCTTGTGAGTGGACAGACTGGAAGCAAGACAGGAGAAGGCAAGCCAATAACACATGTACAGCAAAGAGCAGGCAGCAGTCTTCAGCCACTGGCCATGCTGGGTCAGTTAATGTGGAGACAATCACCCAACACTGAACTGCTTAGCAATCCATCCTGTTTATTCACACATCCTTACTGTCCCAAAACACCAAAACCCTTTTGCCACAGAAGGGGTGAGGAATCCTCTCCCCACCAACAACCTACATGCCTGAGGGAGAAACCTGCAAGCCCTGGGCACTGCAAAGTCCCAGGCTGCTGGTGGGCCTCTCAGCTGGTGAGGAACCCCACTTGCGGCCTGAGGACTGCCAGTGGAAAAGCCCTGCAAGAACGTTTCTGCAGCATAGCAACCTGCGGCACGCAGGACAATGAGCAACAGGACACTGATGAATTTTCCCAAGTAGAGAAGAACATCTTAAGTCCTCTCCTCAGAAATCTCGGTTCATCTGGCTGAGTTATTGGATCACAGTGAGGCACCAAGTCTGGATCTCCAGTAAGGGTATAATACAGACAGCTAAAGAAGAACAAAAAGTTCAAAGGGTGTCTACTTCAAGACTGAGCCAAGTCACAAACCAAACAGAAATCCCTGCTATGGCTACAAAGACACTGGCACATTTGTCCCTATAGACACAGACCTAACTACACAATGCTCAAAGCTTGTAACACTGATCTCACAGGCAGGATTTAAAAATCACTACTCTGCTCTTCTCTTCCCAGGCCAGTAAAGGATATTCTGTTTTAACCTCACGCCTTCAGTTCATGCTTCTCCCTAGGAACATTTGTTTCATTCAGTTTTCCAAAGCCAGTCCTAGCCGTAAGACTGGGTAACATCAGTCTCACTGAGAAGTGTGTGAACAAACCAAAACCACTGCAGCTCTGAGCACGTAACTTGCCAGTTTTACTGGTTATAGAGGGAATTCCAGTCCTTGACTCACTGGTAAGTAAGCATGTTCCCACGCCATTTCCTCATCCACACAATTCTCTCATCCTGAACTGCTTGCTAAGAAAGTCTGAGATTATTTGTGTTACACTCCATACAGAGAAACTACAACATACAAAAGTATAATTATATAGTGATGAGATGCTCCAGTTCCAAAAGGCATGAATTCAAAACAAAATTATCATGGTTTTAAAATCCACCTTCCCTGGTTCACAAGATGAGCCATCTCATGGCCTAGATAGGCAAGATGACACATTACAGTTTATGTTATGATTACATAAATTACCAAGCACATACTCAACAGAAAGGGCTACTAGGGCTGTTGCCCACACTTTTCACGACAGCTGCAAGCACAGAATCATAGAATAGTTAGGCATCACGCCCTCATCCTAACTGATGTGAGAATGGTCTAAGAACTCAGTATGACATGCGTATTTTAAATTTCCAGGTAACACCGGCAGTTTGAAAACTTTTTAATTAGCGAACACAACTGACTGGGTACACATATGCTGCACAGCTGGTTAAACCGCCTTGGGTACTAAGGCAGACTTGGCTTTCTGCAGTAACTTACCATTGCAGATAAGTAATCTAAGGGCCAACAACCATACTTTCCAGTGGGATAAATGAGCACATGCAAACACCTCTACTTCATCAGCTAGACTGCCAGAAATACTCAAATTGGCTTGTCTAAAGCTAGCTTTGGCGCCCCTGCAACTGGCAACACAGATCTGACCTTTCTGTTTTTTTCAAACTTTACAAGCAGAGCAACTCCCACCTCACCATCCCACCTGTGGAGAAGCAAGGAGCCATCACTACAGCAAACATGGCGGAGCTCAATTGGAAGAGGCAAGAGAGGAGATACAGGGATGCTGCGCACAGGGCCTGCAGAGCTGTGTGTGCACTTCTGATCCTGGGGAAGCAATAACCCTATCAGTGTTCTACCCTTCTCCTGGCAATACACATGCTTCAGAAAAACATGTTTCCATTGTGACCAGATATTCATTTTAATAAACAAACTTTAATAAACAATAAAAAAAAATATGCCAAACAGATCCTCTCACACAGCACTCCCCACAAGCCAATTACAGAGAACCACTCTCATGGGCCAGCAAGCAAGGTCTTCCCAGGCCAGGCACCAAGCAGGAACAGGGCCTGCTGCAGCTGCAGGGCAGGAAGGGCTGGGCCCACTGAGGCTTTGAAATGAAACAAACAACTTGTTTGGCAGAGAGCTATTTCTTCATGTATTGGTCAGCAGGAGGCATCATGGAAGTTGTCTGGCCGGCGACTTCAGCAAGCCCGCTGCATGTCAGTGAAGAAAGCAAACTTTAGGCTGTACCCAAATCTCCAAGAATTATAATGATATGGCTGACACTTGATCAGGCCATCATTTCTCTGTTGATGCTGTTGTTGATATTTTAAACCTAATTCAGCTTTTGCCACGACTCACTCATGGCCAATATCCTCAATCAACAGACACTTGAGGATGATAATTCAGCTTTATGATCCATGTTTTCTGAGCTTCCATTTTCTAAAGTATAAGCACACTCAAGAAAGAATAATTCCTAAAATAGACAGGCATGTACATTTCCACCTTCTCTTCAGGAAAGCAGTTCAAAAATATAGGTCCTACAGGTCCTTATAACACTTAAAATTGCTAAACTAAACCTCTTGATAGCAGCAGGCAGTATCTTCAGAAACAGATGAGGTTTTATCTTAGCCTCTCACACCAAGCTACAACATACCATCAACTGTGTTCATATAAGCACTGCAGTTACAGAAGACATGGCATGAACCAGAGTACAAATTCCAGCTCGTATCAGCAGAAGTCTTTGAAACTGCTCATCCAAAGACAGCATATATTACAAATTCAATAAAAACAACCAAGACCACCACTGGAGTTATTGTAACTGGCTACCACAAGCAAGACGTAAACATACTCAAATTCTGGCCAACAAAAGCTATTACTAACAATAAGCAAGTTGTTCTCATACTTCATTTCCTACACTGTGCTCTTGGCTTAATGATTTCAGGGTCTTGACTTTGTGTGGTGCTGGGGTACCTCAAAAACTGGTCAAAATCCAAAAGGAATTGATCGAATCCAGAACCCTACAGGATCACACCTTTTCTATGATGTTATTAAACACTGAATTGTCTGATAACCTTCCTTAAGACTACAACAATACTTTGCTGTTTCTGTGCTTTCAGTAGGAGCCCCCACTATGTGCGTGTTACTTGATTATTTATAAACACGGCCTTTTATTAAAAACACAGCCTCTGCTGTGCTCAAAATTAATTCTACTTGGCTGTAACACAGACGAGGTTTCAGATGTGTGAAATATATGGCCAGTTACGAGACAAAATGATGGCTAAACTTTGACAAGTAAATTGGACGCCAACACTGATGACCCTGCCAGCACTGGAGCCGAGCTCAAGGCCTGATTCACCAATTTTCCACACTAGTCATGGGCTGAAACCAGCTCTGGACAACTCAGCTGGGGTTTTTTTTCCAACAGGAAAACAGAGTGTGCCCTGTGCTTGAGAGGAGTATCATTACTGCCTATCGTGATAGGGTCCAGCATGCTTTATCTTATCTCAGAGCCAAGTGTGCTCTCTCTCTTTGCAAATTACATACCACCTCAAATAAAACAATCTTACTCCTTTCCTAGAAAGGTCATGATGCTGCTTGCTGCTAAGGCAAACGGCCCCAGAAGAGAAGTGCTGCCGAGACAGCTGATGTGAGACAGGAAAGGCAGACATGCAAATGACAGGTTTGTGGGGTGGCACTGGCTGAACTGGGAGTATCTAGAGCTTCCAGTCCACCCTGGACCACAGAAACCTGTGCTGCCCCTTCTCTTGCTCCCCTAGAAAATCACCAGACTCAACTGTTTCAGAGAAGCTAGCCCTTGATTCTTTCCAGCTACCTATTCCCTGCTCCTTTCCCCAGTTCTCCTCACAACCTCCCTAGTTCTCTGCACTCCATCCCATCCTCCACTCTCCTCTCTCTATTCTACCCCATTTTCCACACCACTTGCCAACAATGAAATGCTGTCAAGGCAATCATCTTTTCCACCTCTGCTCCAGCACTGCCCCATGCCTCTTTTGACCATGCTGGACAACCTTGGGTGCCATGCCCTGGCTACACACACACACTGGGGCATATTGCGCCAGTTTGTGCAGGCCTGCAATTGCATAAAGCAAAGAGCAGAGGCGGCCATGAAGAGATCATCCTTCCCTTGCCCATCTAGCCAACATCATCCTCTGATCACAACCCAGACTGTCCTGTTCCCATGAGCCAGATCTTCTTCACAGCTCAAAGTAAGCATTATACTCTTCATAAGGCTGGGAAGAGGAAGGGGAGAAACAAACACAATCTTTCAAATGGGCACAGAGAAGGAAGAAGAGAAGGAAGAGAGAAGGAAGGAAAGCTGGATGGAATATTTCTCTCCACCCCATCTTCAACCACTAAGGCTCTCCTGTTCTTCTATTCCCTGGAGAGCTCTTTTGCAGTGTAAAAGCATCTTCAATTTAATTAACTGGTTAAAATTACTAATTTAACTCAATTCACATTTATGTAAAATAACAGTCTGTGCAGCAACTTGCACTGAAACAAAAACTCAGAAGTTCATACCAATTTGATCACTTTTGTTCAAGCTTGTGTGCCTCAAGGGGTACTGTCCTATAGCCCTATTCCTCAACAGATGCAGGGCAGCTATGCAAACTTGCAGTAAATACTGAACAATGTGGCAAGGACAAGCACCCTTACACTGCCAGCTGTAAAAATCAGTGAAATAAAATGCAAAGAAAAGAAAAGCTGACACAGTACTAAATTCAGCAAAGAAAAGGCAGACAAAGAGCCAGATGAAGGGATACTGCTTTTTCCGCAGTGCTCACACCAAGAACATCATGACTGTCCACAAGTACTGTTTTCACCTGTTCTGTGAGCTGAAGGAATATTAACCCGATTTTACAGGCAGTCAGAAATTAAGATCTAAAGTGTCTAAACGCCAATTCTTGCTAGTACTAAGCATTGCACATTCTTTGAGTGTTCATAGGATACAACTTCTAGCAGCCTTTGGTGCAGATGCACATGTGTAGTCCTAAGAGAACCCATAAAATGAGGAAAACAATGCAAGAGCTACAACAGGAACACTTTAGCAACCACAGACATATTTATTTCCCCATCTCCTCTTCTACATTTTCAAGTGGGAGAACAAAGCATCCTGCACACCAGAAGATCTGGATCAAAGAGCTATGATGGTCACAAGTCACAGCTCATCACCCACCTGACAACTGTAGCTGTTTACGTACAAATTAGTAGTGCTGACCTGGCCACTATTAGAAGATTGATGTAAATGGCTTATCCAGCATCACGCTCCTTGGCAGAGAATCAACTTCTCCAAAGCAACATTCAGCTGCCTTAACAATGAGATTATGTCTTCCCTTCTTGCATTCACAGGAACACAGGAGGGTAAGAGTTCAACAGACAACACTCTCCTTCAGCATGCACTCTAATTCATCCCCAGAGCAGACTCATTTAATACACTGAATAAAACCCAATCATCCTACAGAGAGGAGGGAAAGGTATGATCTATTTTAAGATTATTACGAAGCAATATACAGATGTATGGATGAAATTAAGATTGTACAAGCATTTCCTAATTCTGGCATTTTGTAACTTTTGAGTGCTTAACTTAGCCACTTTAATATCCTTTCACTCTGACCATCCATGCAGCGTCTGTCGGCACATGTATGTAAGGCTGCCTCAAGGATCCTGGAGATGCTAGGCACCATGTCTCAATTACCAAGAGGACCTTAAATCACATGCATAAATCTGTGTTGCATAAACCCAGTCTTTTTGTGCATGTGATACACAATCCACTGCACATATAGAGCTTAACTGCATGACGGAAGCTGCCTGTCGGGAAATCTTTAGGCCTACATGCAGAGACACCAACTTGCATGTACACCAGCTTACTGTGTTGCATAGTCATTATGTTTGAATTTTATATATATATAATCAACAGACACATTTACATTTATGCACGTATTTAACAAGTAAAAAAAAATTATGAGGAAGTGGCCAAACTGATTGCCACCAACTGGCTACTCATATCTCCATTTCCTCAAGGGAACAAATAAAAGGAAGTTCTACTTCCCTCTTCCACAAGGGATTAATTTACAGCAGTAGCTGTTTTTCTCTTAGATATGTATTGCAATGCTATCTTGAATATTCTACTCCAATATTACAGTAAAATGCTCTGGGATTTTTAAGACCAGTGAAAAACCGTAAGGCAGAACATGAATACAGGAAAGATAGGATATAAAATGTGACAGAAAGAGGAGGGAAACTCAGATGAGATGATGTGAACACCAGAATATCAGGTCTAGACACCAATTCAAGTCAGTGGCAAGAGGACCGTCTCTTGATAGTCTCCATATCCTTCAGACCTGCTACAAGAAAGAGCTGGCTGCCTGCGGTCAAGTTCTGTCTTCTCAAACACGAAACTGTGCTATACATCAATGGTGTCATCATTTGTGGCACAAAAGCTACTTTGTAGAAACATGTCTAGATTTTACAAACCCAGAGGTCCATTTTTATAGTCTCTTTACCTCCTAATGGCTTCCAGGAAGCCATTCAAACCTCAACAGAATGCAAATTCCCACTGTATGACCGCATCTTCACAGTTCACCAGCCTGATTCCAGGGCTAGAAGCAAGTTCTCTATCATGCAGCCCTAAGCTACCCAACCTTCTTCCACCTTCATCCTTCTCAGTGTACAAAACATTTTGCTTTTATCAACACAAGGGATTAGACCTCAGAATTCAAAGTTGCAGCCCTTTAAGATGCAGTAAACCTCTTACACACTAAAGAACTTAAATGTTTTCTGATGTAGGCATAGTTCAGGTAAATACGATACAGTTGAGGAAAAGTTATCCAGAAGTTATTTTTATGAGTTGGTAAGCAGCCATCTGTCCACAGACAATCACAGCCTGCCCCCAAGACAAGGCTCCTTTATGGCTGAACTTGTCTGGCATCACACCCTTTGTTTGCTGACTGCTGAATTAAGGCTCACGAATTCATATTCTTTCTGCCTTCCCCATACTGCTTGTACCTATTGTTTTATATGTTTGACCAAAAAGAAAAAACAACAAGAAACTTAAAACAGTTGTGCTTTGGTTTTTAGTAGATCCTCGTTCTCTTTATGAACTAAATATTCTTTTTGTTTTGACCAGCAACCAAACCAGGACCTTCCCCATCAGCTTACTAAAAATCTTTTCCAGAACTCTTGAGGACACCAACTATTTTGCATATACATCTGCCTTCAAAGTATGAAAGTGTCAAAAGCAGTAGTCCCTGATTAAAAAAAGAAGCACAATCATACATGAGTCAGGTACGATGAATGTTCTTTCCTACAACCTCAAAAGAGATTTTATCTTCATCAAGATGTGAAGTAGGCAAATATGATGGAAGCACTAGTAGCTGGAGAGGTATCACCAAAGAGAGGTATCACCAAGGTTCCTTCCTCTCACTTTTCACTGGAATCATGTACTAGAAGATTATCTTACTTGTACTAGAAGATTATCTTACATGTCCGTATTTCACTTCTTGCTCAGAGGTAACTGCATCTAGGATATTTAGTATACAAAGATCCAAATGCAGAATACATAAAATGTAGTATTCCCATGCAAAGAAATTATCAACAGTATCATGATTTCCCTCTTGCCCCCTGCTCCCCCCCAAACCCAAAGAACAAAAACCCCAACAAAACACCAGAGCCTTTTGAACAATAGTATCATATGTCAGACCACTGAGCATGTTCTGGCTTTAGCGAGTTGTTGGAAAGGTTGACTATAACAGCGATAAAAACTAACTGTAGAACACATAAATCCAATCTTGGGGCTCCTTTATAAATCTGTGTACTTCCTCATAAAAGGATTACAGAAAATGAAGAGATGAATGAGATGCAAATAAGGAAACTCGACTATACTACAGTCTGTTACTCCTCAAACATTTTCAAGGCACAATATAGGCTGAAGTGGCAAGAATGAAACTATCAAATTACAAAAAAAAAAAATGTGAAAGAATATAATGGCAAACACTCACATGAGTAGTAGTTAACCTGTGATACTAACTGCTATTGTATCAGCATTTGATGAATCCTGTAAATCAGTTCAGTTTTAGTATTTAAAAGGTCAGGCTTCAAAACACAGGCAAGCTAGAACTGAAAGGCAAGATCCACCGCAGACACGTGATACTCAGCACATGTATAATACCATGCTCTGTATAACAGGACACAAATGTAAATAGAGTCACAGATCTGTGGAAAAGGTTTCTGCCACCCAGCCTCAGGAAGAAAATTCATTAGTTTGCACTGACAGTAAGCTCTTGTTCAACACATGGCACAAAAGCCAGTAGCAAAGAGAGCATACACCAAGCCTTAAGAATACTCATGAAGTAATTTCCCAAGGCAAGGGGAAGGGTGACAGTTGGTTTCACTACCTTATTTGAGAAAAGACAGGTAGATTTGCTAGAAGAACCTTTTGTGTAATTGTTGACTAAGAAGTACATGAATGACTACCTTTGTCTCTTCTGGCTTTCCAAAGTGTCTCCTGGAGAGACAGTCACAGACTCATCATTGCTGACCAAAGAAAACCAGAGACAAAAGCATTTTCTTCCACATATGCCCTAGACCTTCAAGTAACATAAACACCTTAATAAAAATAAGTGCAGAAAGTTAAACAGCCCTCAGAGAAATGTGCGTATTTCCAATTTAAAGAAACAAAAGTTTCCTTTCAGACTCACACTTAGAAAAAAAATGTGTATTTTCCTACAGGAGACCTAAAGAAAAGGCTTCAAATGCTTGATCACAGGTAGTATTAGCATAAAAGCTTGATGTTGGATGAGGCCAAGCACATTTCTTTTTCCCCTTAAACAAGATTAGGAAAAAAGCTCTAAAATAATTAGTAGTAACCATAAAGAAGTGCAGGGAAAACTAAGAAATTATGACATAACTTGTTTTGGTTTGAGTTTTTTTTCCCATTTATTGCCTTAAACATTATTTGCATCTTACTTCTAAGCTAAACGGAGAACACTACAGTTACTTACCTACACAAGTAAGGAAGCCTCATGGTTAAGACAGAAGGCTAGGAACGAGTGAGTGAGGTTCTGGGGTGTCCTGGGTCTCCTGCTCTCCTAACTTAGAGCACAGCACCCCAACAGCCTTACACAAAAGTTTTTCCCCTAGAGTGGAAGCAGTACTCTCAAGAAGGGTGTGAACATATAAACTTCATCCAGAAAACAGTATAAAGTCCCTACAGCACTACACAAACGTAAGCATTAGCATAAAGTATGTCACCTCATAGTTTGTGAGTTGTACAGAAAAGTGCAAATAGCCACTACTACCTCACCAGCCAGATCATTTTTTTTTCTCCCTGTCCCTGGAAAACCGGAAAAGATTAAATCCACCATTAAAGAACTGTTGTATTTTCTCTGAAGGTGTACCTTCCACTTCGCATCCAGTCTCCTACTTTCTTTTTTTTTTTTTAATGAGGGCACGGGATATCGAGGGTAGATTTAAATTAGATACTGTAAGTTCTTCATTGTGAGGGTGGGGAGGCCCTGGCACAGGCTGCCCAGAGAAGCTGTGGCTGCCCCATCCCTGACAGCGTTTATGGCCAGGCTGGACGAGGCTTGGATCAACCTGGTCTAGTGGAAGGTGTTCCTGCCCATGGCAGGGGGGTTGGAACTAGGTTATATCTTTAACGTCCCTGGTAACCCAAACCATTTTTTGATTCTACAAACTGGCCTTCAGGGTTTTGCACTGACACCTTTTCAAGTGCCAGGGGCGCTCAACCGGCTCAAGGGGATACCGCTCTGGAGACGACGAGGAGCAAGAGACAGCACGAGTTCCCAGCCCAGACCCAGCCTTCCTCAGCGTCTCCAGCTCCCAGGGAGGACGCCCGCTGCCCTTGGATAGCTGCCGGGCTCCCCGCGGCGTGACCTAGCTCCAGCGGAGCCGGGGATTTAAAAGCATCCTTCCACACAAACACGCTATTCTCCGGCGCGCCGGACCACCAGCCCGACCCGCCGCCCTGAGGGCCCGGGTCCCGCGAGGCAGCCCAGCGCGGCGGCAAAGGCGTTCCGGAGGGAAGAGGCGCGACCTCGGGACACCTTTGAGCCACACCGAACGAGCCTCACAGCCCGGCCCGGCAGCCTGTCCTGAGCTGACACCGCCGCCCGCCAGGTCCCTCGGTGGCGCGGCCCACAGACACCAAGTTTCGTGCCGCAGCTTCCCACGGCAGCCCAGACACATTAATCCCCCCTCTCTCCCGGCAGCCTCCCG
Organism: Psilopsiagon aurifrons; assembly: GCA_025447955.1. Classification (NCBI taxonomy): domain Eukaryota; kingdom Metazoa; phylum Chordata; class Aves; order Psittaciformes; family Psittacidae; genus Psilopsiagon; species Psilopsiagon aurifrons. The sequence goes on along the minus strand of JAOEHY010037554.1, from coordinate 244 downwards.
CGGCGCCTGCCTGCCTCCCCACTCCCTGTCAGCGATTCCCAATAAACTTCCCCCTCCTCTCTCCTCCACCCTGCCGAGCCACGCTGTCCCCTCCCCCGGGCTGTGGCGGCCGCCACCTCCGCCCCGGCACCCCGCAATGCCCAGAGGCCCCGCACAAACCACAGCCCCCCCCCGCGGCGCTCGGTGGTAGAGGCGACGGGAGGGGCGACACAAGCGTGAGGGGGAAACCATCAGAGAGAGGGGC